>QYTT01091395.1:61165-88695 GCA_006980735.1 Dasypogon diadema
TAGGGAAACCGTGGATTCAAAGTTGTTTTGAAGCATGTAAAAGATACGTGGCTCTCATTTTATTTAGGGATTTATGCCAATCATTTGGAGCACAATAGATCTGCTCCAAACATTTCAACTTTTTCTCTTTGTAATTAATATTTTCGACGCCAGGCTTGCTATTTCTGCATCTATCTACGTTTTCATAAAATGATCACTTTTAACCCTTGTGTTTTTCTTTTTAAAACATAACTACCTATAAGTAGGTTAGAATTGAATTGGTTATTGTATAAAGAAAGGCAACAAGCCTATAATAGTCTAGTCGTATTGTAGAAAAGTGGAAAAAGTGCATAGCGTTGAGATTACAATTTCTGTATAATTTGAGTCTTCAGGCAAAATAAAGTACTGACTTAGTTAAATTACATACTACATGGGGAGTAAAATAGACCGAGTTTCAAGGCAGGTATGAACTATTTCTCTTAAGTCGACTTGTTCCTTTTATACAATAAGTTGAAATATTTTGGTAAATTAGGATTACTGCAACGATTTGTGGGAGAAAAATAGGCTTTTCTTGAAACTGACTATAAAACTCATAATTTTCTAACTTGCAGCATCTTTGAGTTTTTTTTAGCTTGATAAGTGTGCTTGTCTTGCAGGTATTTATTAAGTTATGAATAACTCCATCTTTTTTTCCTGTAATTTAGTTACGCTTAAATACATGCATCTTAAATTATCGTAAATGAATCAAACTACAATTAATTGGTTTTAAGAATGAGTAGGAAATCGCTTATAAATACGAAAAGTAGTAGGATATTTTCTGAAAATTCTTGTGAGCAAATATAATGCATGAGAAGTGAAATTTGCCTGTCTATATAACGGCTGTTATGTTATGTTATATTAGTCATCCCATTTAGTAAAAAAAGATTTGATACTCTTTTGTTTGCAAGTACTCCTTTCTCTCCTCCTAACCTCTAGAGCCATATGCTAAAGAAATTGCAATTTAAATGAGACAAAGTTTAATCTCGCCTGAAAAAAGATGAATTCCATTGAGCTAAAATTTATTTTTATTTACAATGGTGTAGTTTAATTGAAAAGTGATACGATTGATGTGTATAACTAGATATTATAGTTGGAGTACGTTTGTGTAATTTTATATTTTCTGAGATATTTTCACCAGCATTTGTAACATTATTTATCGAAACTTATTTGACATGCTTTAGTCCTTGATTCTTACAGAAATTATTAATGATAAAATATCAGTTTCTTAGCTTCTCGTTTCAATATTTAGGTTATGCATTAATAAAATTTTTCACTAAGATTTTTTTGAAGTCCTAAAATAAACACCAAATTAAAATTTAGTATAACCTTGAGTTAAAATAGAAGAAGATAACAAAAGGACATAAAGTGTTTCATAATCTTCAGAAAATCCTTCTGTTAGATTCATACTGCTTCTATCGTAGTTTTCCAGTTTGAATAAAATTGATGGTGCATATTTATTTATATTAACTAATGCTTTACAAGTTAGTGATTTAAATTTACATCATTGTGAAAGTCTACAGAATTCTGAAGACAAATACAATAATCCGCATTTTCTTAAATTAAAATTTTGCACACACTCGTATTCGTAAATTTTACAAATGCGAGTGTGAGTGACTGTATGTTCTTAAATAAGTAAATAGTAAATAAGTCGTATTCTCATCTGCATTATTTTAATGTATGAACATTTTGTCCAGCACGGGTACAATGGGAAGGTGTGTTACACATAACAACGATTTGGAGTATTATGTGACATTGTAGAAATGGTAATAAGCTGTTTTTTAAGATTCTATAATTAAAGTGTTATTACTACAAGTTAAGAAGCGGATAAATGTTTCAATTCTCCATTTATGTGCGGAACTAAGTAAGCTGTGCTGTCCTAAGAATTAACAGTTAAGGTGATTTTCATAAATTATTAGTTGCGAAATTTGTTTTGTTATAAGATGATTGCAGTTCTCTCAAATTATTTTTAGCTATCAATAGAAATTTTCTTTTATATTACAGAATTATGTATTTATGAAATCACCCATTTTACCATGAAGTCAATCCGTTAATATTCACAAAAATAACGGTCGGATTTATGCTAATTTACAGTGTTTATGAGTCAGGTTTCAATTGTATGATTACTGCCAAATAGATTTTCATAAACATTACAGAGAAGAGTAATTTAAAAAGTCATCAACAACTTTTAAAGAATAATTGTCTCATTTTTAACATGGGAATTTGTATTAGATTGGATTAAATTTGAACTAAAATAGAACTATATAAATATTCAAAACTGGATAATGCAACTAAAACGCATCTATGTATTTATCTTGCTTTTAAATTTGCTTCGCTTATGGCATGTCATATTAATCTAACAAAGCAATGGGGTAAAATGCATGTCTCCTCCATTTTTAGGTGGATTCAAGGATATAGTACTGCCTCGAGTGAGTTTACTTTCCCAAATTAAAGGGGGAAAAAAAGGAAAGAAGTGTAAAAATATTTCGCTTTAGAAAGACTTCCAATCCAAGAAATATTAGAATTTCTTCTGATATCTGTGTAACATATATTTTTTTTTTATCTCTTATCCTCTGAAAAATAAAAATCTCATTTTCCTAAAAATTATATTCCTTTAATTTTATTTTGAACAGATCACTTGATTTTTAAATTTGTTTTTTAAACGTAGGGTAAATAAAAGATAAATTTCTTCTAATTTAGCTACCATATACAGGCGGAGATATAAGAATAGTTCCGCTTTATTTTGCCTTTGCCGTTCATGGGATTCTAGCATGTCGATATGCCAAGGTCATTGTAACTGGCGGATGTGGCAAAAATGGATCAACAGTTGCTGTAAGAATAATTACGTAAACCACGTAAATTTAATAACACAGTAATTAAAAATTCTGAGAAAATGCACATAGTTATGTGTGCGTGGACAATGTGTAGGCTAGATGTATTTATTTAATTTTCTTTTTGTATCTATGCGCATCTTTCTATGAACGTGAACTGCTCCACTCCTGGACAAAACTTTTAAAATGCTTGGATCGTTAATGACAAATGTATGTCTATTTTTTACTAACCAGTAATCCGCCTTGGGTTTTTAAATTGGTGGTTGCATGTGTAACACGCTTTATGCTAATAACTTTACATTTTATGCTTTTAGATATTTTAATATCTTAATGTTTTATGTTTTACAGTACGGTAATTAGAAGCCAAAAGAAGTATTTGTAATATTATTAAAACGGGATTAATAAAATGATTACGCACCTTTAAAATTTTTACATTTACTCGGATGATGACAATAGATGCAATTTTAATGAAGTACTTTGGATGCATAATTTGAATTTATAATCGTTCTATTTACTACGTACGTCTAATGTAATTATTTTTTTTACAAAAGACCTTTTCAGGAAAAATAATTAAATAATAGAATGCTAGAATGCAAATCTTTTGTCGTTATATATGGTTAAAAACAATAATTTCTTGCGGGCTCTTAATGCTACGAAATTTTGAGGAAAATAACTTTTGTGCTCATAAGTTGATACTATAATAGAGTTGAAAAAAAGATTTTTTATTTTTTTGCTTCTATAAAAAAAGAAGTATCAAAGGGACCCCTCACTTTTCTCATGGAAATTGATTCTAGATGAAGTTGGCTGAAACTGACATAAGTTATAGTATTCGTATGAAAGTCTCAATCGGCATAAAGCTCAATAATGGACAGATTTTTTGTTATAAGCTGTTAAATTGTTTGATTTTCTCAATTTTGAAATTTCATAAGAATAGTGCTGAGTTCTTTCCTACTTTCCACTGAACGAGAAATTCATCTTTTCTTAACGTACTGTGGCGGTGTGAACACTATCACGAAAACTGAAATGCAATGGTAAACACTCCCTTCAATAGCACTAAATTCATTTATTATTCATTTTTTTATAACTGCTTTGAGGGCTACTATTTCAATTTCAACAGCTTTTTAGAGATTTTGCAGAACGGAAGGTAGACATCATATATATTATCTCTTAATCAATATTTTTCTCTTGAATAGTCGGTATCAGCAGACCTAGAGACAGACAAAAATTTATGACTCGAGTTTTCTGGGCTATATCCCAAAGAAATTGTGTTTAAAAATGTTGTGGTTGTCCGGTTTGGATAGAATATGTTTTTGTAATCACAATGTAGTTTATTCCAAAGAAAATGGTGTGGGAATTTCAATCTGCAGAATAATTGAAACCAATTGACAACTCATATAAAGTAGGACTTTAAGATTTCAATTAAAATTGCATCTACATAAAATTTGCAGTAAACGAAAGGTGATTGTTTTTTTATTAATTCCGGTTTAAGCTTCGAACAAAGTGAAAAAACGACTTCTAATAATATTTTCATTTTAAAAATTTAGGGTACAAGTGTGCTATCTCCAATTATTCCTCTATCATTAGTTGTGGTACCATCTTTTATAATAGCACAAAAGTCAACTGAAAATATTTTTGGCAATCATCCTGCATTGTATATAATGGCCTTTGGTATGGTTGCCGCAAAGATAACCAACAAATTAGTGGTAAGTCGGTTCAAATTAAAAATCAAAAGTTGGAGTGTAAAACTAAAGTATTTATCACGTAGATCGCGCATATGACTCGAAGTGAAATGGAATATTTAGATTCGGGCCTTGTAGGTCCTCTTCTCTTGTTTCTCAACCAATATTTCAATTGCTTTTTGCCAGAAATCTCAGTTTTATGGTTTGCCCTGTTCTGGGGCTGTCAAGATCTAATCCGATATTGTGCTCAGGTAATTTTTCTATATTTTCGATAATTTTAAAATTCACTGCATTGTTTTTTTTTTCTAGATATGTTTAGAGATATGTGACCATCTTCACATAAAACTTTTTACTATCCCATATCCGCCAAGGCCACCTTCTGTAACATCGCAAGGTACAAACGCACCATCTGTAGGCAGCTCTAGTGGGCATTCGCATGACAAAAACGGCACCCACCAACATCGGAAGCAAACAAAATCAAACAAAAAACAGCAGAATGTGCATTAGATGTAAAACAGTATTTTTATTGTTATAAAATTCTAGGTATTGTTTTCCTTTTACTAATGCCAAAATTCCTAACCAGAAGACGTTATAATTGTGGATAATATTCTGAGTTCCATTTGCAGCTCAGCTAGAGTATTCTTTTTGTTATGCCACTGAAATCTCAAATAATCGTAGAAAATTATCGCTACGCGATTGGGTAATTTGATCGGGAAACCTTTTATACATCTCACTGGTCATTTTTGTAAGCAAATGCGTAAATTTAGAATTGTATAAATAACACATAGATTATATCTGTAAAAATCTGGAGTAATGAAGACAAGAGGTATATTAATAAATATTTATGGACGTTTTTAAGGGAATTTCTTACTGAAAGTGGTTTACTCCCGATTAACTCGGGATAGTGAAAATGGAAGAAAAACAAAACAGAAATATAAAACATAATCAGCCTTAGGCCATTTTATTGGTTAAGCATACCATAAAACTGCTTCTTACTAAATTTGAGAGCTATACGGTGTTCCCTATTTGAATTATGCCCAATAATTCAAAAATTCAATATGGCGGCCCACTGAAGGAGTGGATGGGTTCGCCCCATTTTCAAACTCAGATCTAAAAATCTTCGAAAGTAATATATACGAAATTTCAGCCTTCTAGCTCAATTCGTTCTCGAGTTATCGTGTATACAGGCGGACTCATTCTTCTCTAGCAATCTAGCATTATTGGTTCTACGCGTTACAAACGTTGGATTAAAACTAATATGCCTCACGGTTTACAGACTACAAGGTTAGCCAGGTTTGCAATTTGACATGTATGACGTAACTCTGGCTACATTGTTTTGGTAGCATTCCAATTGAAAGCGAGCAAAAGAGACGTGATTTTTAATGAATTTTGTGTGTAATTTTTAATACAATAGAATCCGCGTTTATTTTACATTAGATTTACATCACTCGTTGTAAAATTGCCACAATGGGAAAGCTGTAAGAACAAAATATCCAGAGTGACGTCACAAAATGGCGATTCAAATCACAAACCTGGCTAACCTTGTAGTCTGTAAACCGTGAATATGCCTCATCTATCATATAGGATAAATTTAATAAATTTTTGACATTTCTTCTAAACCTTACAATGCCTAAACCTTACACCTACAATGAGTCCAAGATAACATGTTCCACTTTTGTGCCAAGCTGACAACCTATTGGAAAATTCCATCTCCAATTTGAACAATACGGCAATAGAAAAAAGAGGAAATCCCATGGTCCGAGTGGAATAGTGGAACAATCATTTGACTTCTTTGACGGACGCGCTGAGGTTAATTGCGAGCAGTATTTTGTTGAAAACACAGCGGAAGTTCGCGTAAATTATGAAATAATTTGGAGAATTTCGAGTTCTTATCTTTACCGCAGTTTTTAAATAAATTTTTTTACGGGAAAACGGGTCTAGTTGAAAGGCGGAAAGATCAAAGCGCTGAGGTTCGTCGAGTGTTTCTTCGGGCTTTGGTTTACATTCACTTGTTATTGTATGAGTGCCTCCAAGTTCATGCCTTTATTTTGGGAAGTGCAAACAATGTGATTTTAAAAAGAGTATTATAAAGTGGGAGTCAAACTTCTGAAAGGGCATACAAAAGCGATTTTTATTATGTTATTCGAGTAGGGTTTAAAGCTCGCGCAACGAGCGTTTTTAGGTAATTCCGCACAGGCCAGGATCTAAGTGCACAGTCCAAAGTAGTTTTCCGAATTAGTGCTATGCAGGAGTACGATACTAAAGTGCTGCCGGTAGTTAGATTTCGAATGAGAGTGAGTTTTTAACGAGATGGCTCTAACGCCTCCAGCGACGGACATCGGATCCCTAAATCCAGTTCTGTTTATCTTTTCAATCCTCTTCGGAATCAGGGGTAAGTTTCATTACAATTCTTCCTTCTATTACTTGATTAAGGGATGCTATTATGTATATTACGGCTAGATTAGGAATTTTAGAGAGAGAAATGTAATACTAACAAGTAGAGTTAAGCTAAGCTGATTTTTGAGCATTCTAAAGCCGCAGCCAGTGCTGAAGAACTTTAACAATCTTTTGCTACTTATTAATTAAACATAAAAAAGAAGAATCTGTATTGTCCACACACCAGCCTAAAGGCACAGTGATAAGGGTAAGAACTTCGTGGTTGATGTATTTTGAAATGGTCTCATCTTTCTTCAAATTTTACGATTGCAATCGGGAAGATATGTGCTCATTTTTGTCAATTAAATATTAATCGACATCATGACAAAATTGAACAATAATCACGGTGTAAATTGGGTTAATAATTTTTATTCAAATTCGTAATTGGACTTGATTTCTAACTACAATTGCTTTGGCTGTATTTGTGAAATAACGGAAATAATACTGGTATTTTTCTTCCTTGCTGTCCTGCTTCCATACGACGTCCAAGGGCAAGAGAATGCTGATCCTCTTTTTCGTGCGGATGACCATCTGTGTTCTGGCGATAGCCAAGGACAGTGCGTGATCAATCATTCACGCGCGTACCTTTCTCATCACCTGGCTGAACTGGAGTTGCGTTAGCCTAATCGAATGGGCTACTATCAAAACATCGACGACATCCTGTACTCCACTAGACATATCTAGCCGTAGAAGGCTGTCGTAGTCAACATTTCCCATATCAGATTCTAGCTTAGACCCCTTTGCTGCACTTGCCGTTAAGGCCCTTTCGCGCCGGCCGGCTGTGGGGCCGTACACTATGGGGGCTGTCGCACAGATAATCCCAGACCTTATGCAGCAGCTATTCGGGAACCCTAAAATTCATCTTAAGCGCGTTCAAAATGTTCTATTAAACCGAGTTAAAAGCGTTTTGTCCTCAAAAATGACTAGTGGACCAGGCGTCGAGAGTGACGGTTTCCTTCCTCGGTTAGATTTACCGCGTTGATCACTTCCACTTGTATGGTGGACCGCCCACGTCGAAAGCCGTGTTGTTGGTCGGATAGGTTGTCCCCTGCCTGTACCGCCGTAAGTAGGCGAAACTGCTCCAGCTTATTTAGGACTTTACCCGCGGTATCCAGCATGCAAAGGAGGCGGTACAACAACGATGTCATCACCTCGCTCGTCTTTTTGCTTATAAGCACCAGTCGTTCAATGCTCCAGCGCGAGCAGAAAGCCGCAGCCCTTAGATATGCGTTGTATATCTTAAGCAGAAGCTTAGGACATAGGCAAAACATTTACTTTAGGGCGTCCACTGGTATCCCGTTCGGTTTTGGGGAGGCAATAGTGAGTGGTGATCGCTGGCCATGCAATCTTTCAGTACAGTTTACATTTCCATCAGCCGTACGAGATTCTCTGTGCTAAAGAAGTCATCGGGGATAGTCTCCCCACAATTGTTCAAAATGCCAGGTTTGTCTTAGTGGAGATACTTTTTGTTGAAGTCTTCAGCTACCCTGAGCGTCTACTTTGCCCTGAAGTGCTGGATCGTTGCTTGTGTGGGCTGACGTAGCAAGTAAAAAAAAGTTACTCCCTCGTTCTTAACCCAAACATAGCCACTTCCGCGTCTATGCGCCGTCGCCACAATTTGGCGGTCCTGGATTATTCGCTGATGATCAGTAGATGGCAGCGAAAAAACCAAGGCTACGCAATTGTGATTACTCTTTCTGAACAAACAAGGTGGTTAAGGTGGCTTAGCACCATCCAGAATTGATGTAGGCTATGATGATGATGGTTGAGAATGCCGAATTACAAGGAAACAAGGGGCTTCACCTACTTAAGTCTTTTGCTAACCAGTGGAACACGATAAAAGGGTCAGCTTATTATGCAAATTTCATTAATAAGCTGTTATTACTTAATTCAAGTAAAATCTGCTATCCAAATTGAAAGGATAAAAAATGTTGCAGACACTTCCTTTACACCAAATTAATACGACTCGCAATTTAAAACTTCCTTTATAATTTGCTCTTTGGAAATCTAAAAGGAAAACAAAATATACTTCCACTTTAGAACGTCTCAGTTGACAGGATTTCTGGATGCCTTGATTAGAAGTGAGTTTTTCTGTGGACACAGAGAAAGATTTCGAAATTACGGAAAAGTTTTATATCCTGAAAATTCTCTATAAAAAAAATTCACTGAAGGTTCGTTAAGCTCCTTTTCTCAATAAAATCGAGAGATCGAACTGAAGACTTGGAAACATCAAAGGAATTTCCCCTAGAGCTATTTGCAATTGAATTTTACGTTCCGTAAAAATAAATTCCACCCCGAAATCTCCTGTTTACAGGCCACACGACGAAAACGATTTAAGTCCTTTGAAGTTTTCCGAACATTCAATATAGGATACAATTTTGCACTTGGTCCCAGCGTCAATTTAGTTCGAAGAAGAAAAGAACGCTTCATAAGCTTTAGGGTTTATTTCTTTGTACGCTTGAATGGTCGCGAAATATCTCCCAATATTGATGGTCTATCGGATATTTTGGTCAATTTCCATTAAAAATGAGAATGGTAGCTAAATTGCTATTTCAGAAATTTTACGATGGGACGAAGATCTCTTAAAATTATTGCTAAACAAAAGCATTATTATTTTTTGATTAAATTGTTCATTATTCATTGAATATTGATGCTTTGATATTTTCTCCAATATAGAAATTCAGTTCCAAGTCTTATTATGAGCGTATGTGTTGCAGATTCGATGTCCTTGCGGTACAGAAGACAAGATGACTATAGCTTGATATTTTCCATAGACACTGTCCACGATATGATCGGTTTCTATTTCAGGCTGAAGTTTGTCAATCGGCAATTCATATTTTGATCATTGCCTGAAGTTGGGGAATTATTAAAAATATTATTGAGGATATTTTGGGTGTAAATAATGAAGTCTCAGTTCTGATAACTGACCGTCAGTACTGTATATTGGGCTCTAGACTTTGGTGTTTTGATGGCAGTAGTTTTCCTGTGTCAAAAAGTGGTATCCTCAACGGAAGTGGACTGAATTGTAAGCCAATAAGAAATGCTAGAAAAATGTCATTTCTTTTTCCTTCGGGGTTTTGTAAATCTTATGACAGAAAAAGTAAGTGCTGCGAACGGCTTGTCTCTTAGAGAGCTGTCCACTCTCTTAATAGGCTAGCGTTTTGTATGCAGAGGATCTAGGCTTTAAATCTATTTAACACAATTCTTTATCAGGCCTTAAACCATTATTGTAGATGATTTCTTTCAGTTTCTTTGGGCATAACGTTCTAATCGGAACTTACAGAAACATTACTAACAGAGAAATTCAATATAAGATGCTTAAATTAGCGCTAAATATCGCGTTCTTGGAGTATTCTATTTTCCAACTATTTTGCCTTTTGTATCGCGAGCATTTCCCCATTCTTTGTAGACCTAGAACGTTCCACGTGTCGCACAGCATTTTTACCAAATCGTACTTGGTAGAAATGAGAGTTCTACAATTAATTGTTATCTTATCACTTAGCTTTTGCTCAATTATAAGCTCCCTTATCTGTTATGAGCTGAAAAGTTTTTCTGTTATTACTTGGTGAATGGTTTATGGCTTGCGTGATCTTCTAGGTTAGCATCCAAACGATCGCTCTTCCCTTTGCTTGAGGCTTTGTGCAAGTAAAGCTTAACTTTTCAACCCGGCATGGACCATCGGTGCTTTACGCGAAAGCTATAAGAAAAAATTATGCCTCGTCTCCATTGAGTGAACCATCCACAAACCAACCAATCAAAATATATAAATCTCTTTCTTTCTCAAATGCAGCTCAATTGTCTGTCTCACTCGTCATAAACGCCTTGTCGTATACGAACACAATTTTCAGCAAACACTCAGTAAAATGGTAAATGGTTGGTTGGTGGATGGTACTCTCATTGGAGACGTGGCACTACATGATGAGCTTCCCAGCAAACCACAAATGCATCATAAATGCATTAGAGTAAGGCATGTAATGCACTACAGTAAGCATTACGTAAGCCTTACAAAATGCATTACATTAGATGGGCCGTGTCCGCAGGTATAATGCATTACAAATGAATTCCTAAGGCATTTTAATAATACGATATATCTTACAGAAAGCATTAAGATGATATTACAGCGTGAAGTGCTTTCTAGAGATTTAGAACCGTAAAGAAGTAAATGATGTCAAACTACAATATGGATAGGTGTCAGTTTTTATCGCGTCTTGTCCCAAAGTAATAATCTGAAATAAATATACCGAATTTATTTCGTCTTTTACTTGCTGCGAGATATGTAACAGATAGCTCTCTTATGCATTACAATAAATACATTTCTAATGCATTTCACCTGTCGAGTGTCGACACATTACATCTGGCTTGCTGGGTAAATACAACAAGTGAAAGCTCGTTCCCTAAAAAGCTCCGGGTTGAACGTGTTAAGCAAAGTTTGCATGTGGGACATTACATGTCAAATTAGGAATTGTTAACTTTACCGCCAGACTCCCAGCAGATAGTGCCTTTTTTGACGCACGGCTTATTTCCTTTTGTGCAAGCGAATAAATCTTCCTGCACAAATCCTGCGAGGAAATTTTTGAGTTTTGCATGTTTATTTTCTTTCTTGTAATTTCTGCTCTCAACTTTCCCGTTTTCCGGAAAAGGATAGCTCTCATCCTACCCAAACTGATGAAATAGGCATAAAGAGGAATCGGAAAAATTTCCTGCCCGAGCTGTTTGCTTCCTGCGGCTAGCATTGTTGCGGTTTTGAAAGAAAAACTGTCATAAAATTTATCACAAAATGTAGAAAAATACGAAAAAAGTAGCAAATTTCAAATTAAACTAGTTTCTGATGATTACCTGTTACAAAACTTATTTCAGGTTGAGAAATACAACTTAAAGTAAGCCCAGGATAAGCCTTCTTTATCATGAAAAGTATTTTACTGCCGTCGTTTTTGTAGGTTTTTATATAAAATAAATGAAACGTTGAGCAAAAATTGTGATAGTATTGAAAAATTCATTACAAAAATGAAACAGATAGCATTTAAAATAAATAAAAAGAAAAAGTAGCAGTTTTGCAACTATAGTAGTAAAGTGACAACCTTGTCTGCGCTTAGTTAGAAGGAAAATTTTTGTTGTGAGCACAACCCCGCTTCTTAACGCATGTGTCCTTAGCCTATCTTAGCAAAAACTTCCTCGTCAAACAGGGCACATAAGAAGTGGATCGTCCAAACTGATTTCTCAAATGAGCACTCATTTTTGTATTCTTGGTAAAATATATTTTTTTTAATAAAGTTTTTAATCGCAACCAGTCTAAAGGTTAAATAATAATTATCAAAGCAATTCTGGTTAGGTTTAAATAATGACGCGGAATGAGCGGAGTACGTTCATTGCTATTTGAATAGTTCTTCCACATTCAGAAAATATCTTCTTTGATTACATTTCAAAATCAAGAAAAAAAAGACATGAACTTAAGATAATTTAATTTCCAAGATGTAATTTGGAATTTCCGATCTAATTTAGTAATGCACCCGCTATCAATCCAAATGTCGTTTAACAACTGACAAATTCTTGCACACAAACTTTTTGCATGAGCGCACAAAGAGACTTATTCATGGCATTACTACTGCAGTAGCCCTGCTGTTTGTTGTAATTTCAATTAGCTTTAAACGTAGCAGGACAGTGAGCATGGCACAGAGCAAACAAATGCTTCTACCTTGTAATAGGAGCAAATTTAATTCGATTGAGTATATCATTTCTAAAGTGCAATTAAACTGGATCAATAGTGGGATAATGCCATTCTTGACCCGAGGATGACTGTGTTTGGAACAATGTTTCGATATATTTACTGTTTGCACTCACACATAAACCATAAATGTTGTTTAAAAGTAGAACGAAATACATTTCATTTTAAGGTTGTTGTTTTATTTTCATGTTTTCCTCAGCAACTCTACGTGTAAAGTCCTGATAAGGGAATTTTATTCTTAAAGTGCTACCCGTTTGCTTTCAGTAGTTTTTGTAAAAAAAAAAATATGGTGATATTATAAATAAAAGGGGTTGTTTGCTAAGAGGCAAAATACTGAATTTTATAATTCTAAACTTTAACTTGTTGACTTTGTAATTGGACAGATAACTGTAGATTGCTCTGATAGTTATCCCCACTATCACGCCAAAATCCACCCCAAGGTGAGCACGCCATCTTGCAAAGACTGGAGCGCTCCGGGGGTCTCATGTCCAAATTGACATCCCAGAGCGCCTATGTGATCAGTGTGCTGCAAGGTGTGTGTGTGTGTGGCGGCCGAATCAACACGAAAGCATCTTCCAATTCCAATCGAGCCCCAGGGTCACTAGTATTCAGCTTTCGAAATCGTTCCTGTACCGAGGCGACCAGTTCGTGTGCTTGTGTGGTGTGTACTCGTACGATGCAGTCCCCTAAGCCTAAGGGATAGATGACATCCCCGAGAACTACAATCTGGTCTGACAAACATCGGATTTCCGCTGATCGGAACCTCCGCAAACTGTTCATACCTAATTTCATTCCACTTGAGGTGGAATTCTGGCCTGAATCTGCTTCAGGTTTGGATCGTATAGATCAGATTCTGGGACCTATCATGGGACAGGCGGACGGAGAGCAGGTAGTGGTGCTCCCCTACGCCGCGACACCCCAGTGCATCCACCCATAGCCGAGAAATCGCAGTGTCCCTGTGGTAGAACACTCGTTGGAATGCTTTAGCCTATTGCCAGTGACTATTTTTTATTTGGCAAACTAAAATCAGAGTTGCGGGGAAGGAAGGAAGGAAGTTTAACTCCGCGGAAGAAGTCCATGAGGAGGTTAGGAAGCATTTTAAAGATTACTATTTTAATAGTATTAAAAGATGTGAGAAATGTGTTGAAATGAAGGGAAAGTATATCGAAAAATTACCACTGTCTTTTTCCTCTCTCACCCCTCCTTCTACCTTAGGCCACGAATACTTGGTCCACACTACGTGTTTTTCACACTTTTTCAGTTCATGGTCCTATGTGACAGATTTTTAACCGATTTTGATGATTTTATGTGCATAGTGATCGTCATACAAGTTTTTACGATTTCTTAAGATAGATTTTTAAATAAGGTAAAAGAGTTGCCTTATTTTCCTTAATTTTTGGAGATATTATTTGAAAAAGCATAATATTTTAATCTAACAACATATCAAAAAACCATCTTACAGAGAAACACCTGGAGATAATTTAGCTCAAGGAATTATAAAACTTTATCCAAAATCTGTCATTATATCTTTGGACACGCGCTTGGCCACTCTAAAATAGATATTTGTTGAAATTACTTTATAATGAACGATCCCCTCATTATTCAGAGCCGTAATCAATGTAAGATTCCTTTCACGTACGACAGAAATAGCTGCGTTTTTTTGCACAAGATCCGTACAGATCTCAAGATCCGGATCTCACTTAGATTCGTATTTGCAACAACAACACAAGATCCCGATCTTTATACAGATCTTGAATCTGGATCTTTAAAGATCTGAACATTAGTACTTACTCTCACATAAATATAAAACGAACTCCAATAAGATCCCGATCGTTTTTTTGCCTACAGATCTGGATCTTGTAGATTCCCAATCTGTTTTGACTAATTCCCAAATTACTAGGGACAACCCTTAATTCTGCCGGGACAAATCAGTGGTTAAAAAGTCAAATTTTATTAGAAAATTTCGCAATTCAAATTACGATTTTATCAATTTAATTTGAAGATGCTGCATCTAGTAATACATATAAGGTTTCCAGTTGTATCTTTTGGTTGTTGTTATTAGATAGTAATTCAATTATAAGAAAGTGTATATTCCTCTCCATGTCTATATGACCAGAAGCCCCACTTGTCAGTATCATTCGTGAAGTTCAATTTGTTTGGAACAGTCTTTCAATGCACTTCTTTTGTGGCAACGATAAAAGTGAGGCAGTTTTGTGCTTGTTTTTTAATTTCCATTACTAAAAAGATACATTGCATGCCGAGGTTGTCGATGCCCGAATCATGTGTAGCAGAACTTGGTGCAATGTGTGCTCATGCAAATTGCCCTGTTTAATGACATTTCCTTTGGACGATGTTATGAAAATGGAACCAAAATATAGAAGTCAATGCGTTCGCTGGCTGAAGTCAGGCTCTCTGATAAATTACTTTGCGGTTCGAACAAGTTCTATATTATTTTGTAGTAAGCAAGCTGATATTCTGGTCGGGTGATGCCAGTGGCACGGCTTCAAGTGTTTACATTCGCGAAGTCAAAAGATTTTGAGCAAACAGCCGCATTAATTTCGTGACTCATAAATATACAATAACCATTTGCGATGTACAACGTGTGTTTTCCAAGTTTATGTAATTATCCTAAAGGAAAGGCCACATGCTACTATTAGCCGAGGAAAGGAGTAATTTTGCCCTAACACATCGGACCGGATTTGATTACTGCTGGCGGATGAATGTGCAGCACATGAGTACCGTGCCGGAGCAGTGCTCCCAATTTTTACAAGCTGGCTATGGCTTGGCTAGTACCTTTTCAATCTGCTTAGCACTCTGTCCAGGTGCATGTAATCACTCTTTCGTTACATTAAGTAAACAAGGAGTGCTGCTGGTGGGGCAAGGAGTGAAAAATTGAAATCATCGTTAAAATTTATTGAAAAGTGCATGTTTGGTATAAAAACATTTAACAGTTTTTGATTACAGCCCTCGGGCATAAGTGACGATTGCACAAGACTGAAGAGCTGCGAACACCGAACCATTGCACGGCTGTGCTTTGCGGTGCGGTAACCGGGCAGAGTACCAACCAGCAACCACCTCGTTATATGGAAAATTAATGTTCGAGTTAAACGAACCAAACGCTGATGGAAAAACAAAAGCACTGAAGAACCAACTTTAAGAATACTGCAAGGGGTGACAGGAGAGAGGACTTGTCTGCTGCCCTTTTTGACTTTTAAAGGCGGGGATTTATTTTTTATTTTCTGTTCTTTTGAAATGCAAACCAAAACAAAATATGATTGTGCAAAAGTATCTACAATTCAGGATCGCATTAGCTGGGGAAGCTTCTGCGGAGGAGCCTTTTTTGTGTCCATTCAGAATATAATATAAAGTGCTTTTTGTGTGCGGTTGGTTTTTATGAATTAACGCTTCCTCACCTTTAAATACCTTGGCCGCCAATGAAATTTTTATAAAATATGAATTTAGGTCGGAATGAAAGTGCTGAAAATAAAATTTTAATTAATTTTTGTTTTTACTCTCTTCTATTCGTATTTATTAGCGCAGATATATTTTATTTACATCAGAAGACTTTTATATTTTGTGTGTCTTAAAGTATCTAACTTGGATTTTTAATTGCAATAGTGAAAATTTGTAATTGTACTTAAAGGTTTTTCTGGTCGTTTCTTACGGTGGATTTTAAATGATTGCCTACTCGCTTTCCTATTCCTCTTCGTTTAGGACCTACGAATTTTCAAAATCAAAATTTCGGCTTTTTTACCCTTTTGTCACCTAAATACCAAAATTTCTTGAAAATAGCCGTAATTACCATGCACTTTTCTTGTATAATTTGGAATCTACATAAGTTTCCCTTTAATTTGGTATTTCACATATATCCACCTACCTCCTTTCTTTTTCGAGATAACCGGCCGGAGTATTTATGGTTGTTTCATTATTTTGAAATCAGTCAAGTTTAATACACCTAGTTCTCTTTTTACACGATAGATACGTTCCCAAAAAATTCGTGCAAAAAAAAAATTCGTGTAAAAAGAGAATTCGATGTAATCTGTTAAAAAGACTTTTTATATCACATTAATTCTTCCTAATTCTACCTCTTTTTATTTTTCCCGAAATTTTTCGTTTTATTGTTTAGAGAAAAGGAGGCATAATAGGGTCGGTTTCGGAACGGGTTATCTGGAAAATGAAAGGAGGTAGGTGGATACGTATCTTAATATCAAATTTAAGGATGACTTATGGGGATTCCAAATTATGCAAGAAAACTGCATGTTAATTTCAGCTTTTTTTCAGAAATTTGCTTCTTTATATGAAAAAAGGATAAAAAAAAGCCGAAATTTTAACTTTGAAAATCCGTAGGTCCTAAACAAAGAGTATCAGAGAGAGTGGGCAGTCATTTTAAAACAACTAATGTTTTCTACGATATGGTATTAGATTAGTGTACATATCACGTTTAGTATGAGCAATACGACCTTCATCGTAAGAAATGATCGAAAAACCTTCAAGTGTCGTTAGTTGTGGGCAATGTGAATTTTGGGTCAAAATTGGCCACAAAATTCACATTTCTCAATTTTTACCTGGAATAACTTTTCAAGGACACAACCTATTGGGACAAGTAAGGTACCGTTGGAAAGCCTGCACGGATGTCCTCTTTCAAATGAATCCTTATCCTGTGATATCCCTGTGAGGAGTTATAACGATTTTACAGGATCAAAGGATCTGAAATATTTGAGGGGTTGGCAGTGATTTTAGAAGACGGGGTGGGGTTTCTGAACAAATACAGAACGATGCATTAACTCTCTATCCAGATGGGACAAATTCCCGGTGGATGACACGTTGATTATCGAAGAAAGAAATCAACATTGTTTTGATTTGTAACCGTGACACTTGCGCTTTCGTCTGCCGTGATTCTCCTTTCCCAATTCCATTGCGAGGTCATTCTTTTGGATTCAGCGTCGTATTGGATTGGAAGATCCAAGTTTTATCACTGGTAACGATTTGAGCCATCCAGTTTCGCCCCTCGCCAAATTTCACAAGAAATTTGATGTTTGTTCGTTGCTCTTTTCTCATATCACTAATTTCTAGGACCGCAGTCACTATCATACACAACTTCCAACAACTATAGTTCGAATACTACTTGCTCGTTCGACGTGAAACTTAGAACATATGGTCCATAATCGGTGGTCAGAATAGGCCAGAAATGATTTAATACATAGTACTTTAGATTTTTTAGATAAAACATTTTTAAACAACTACACGTAATGAGTATTTCAAGACTATTCAATTATTTTGAAATATATAGGAAAAACGCAGATAGATTTTACTTTATATTTAGCTCACGAGGACCGTTCTTGAGTAAGATTCAAAGCATTCAGAAATTGCAAATTGCCCCCAACCTTGTCACAAATAAATATCCTTATGCCAAGCCGAACGAATAAGTAAGTTGTTTTCTTTAGTTGGAAACAATTGGAATTTGGGGAGTCGGAGCATGCGAGTGTACGAGCACTTTAAATGTAAATTCGCAGTCAACTGAGAAAAGCGAACTTTGAGCAATGCTGGATCAATTATCGAATGAGCCGTACCCTATTCAAATTCAAATATGCACAGGGTAGTCTGGGTACACCAGAAAAACAGAAAACATAAAAATAATGCATTTGCATAATGACAAAATGCACTGAAGAGAACCTATTTTTTTTTTACAATTTCTCCCGGCTGGCTGTAGTACTTGTACGTAAATTAACAAGAGTTGCAAGCGAACTCTTGAGTGGCCTTTAAGATTTCAATGCTCTATAAATTCTTAAGGATTATTTATTCGCAAGTGTGTTGGATTTCTTTTCAATTCATATGCGAATTCATGCTTGTGGCTCAGCCTTAAAATACAAAATATTAAGGAAATGAATGCAGGAGTTTTAATATGCAAGAAAAAATATGAAAAAGTTTCTCTCGACAGCAGTTGTGATTATATATATGCATCGAGACATACTTATATGTTTATTGTTATTTTAAGGATAGGAAAGTTAGTAATAAACCTTCCTTTGCAACCACCAGAGCATATGAGCTCGGCTGGGTGGATTATCTAAATAGAGTTGCAGTACATTCAATTAAAATGTGCATATTCTGTGTAGTCTTAAAATTGCTTTCTTTTGTACAAAAAACCTCATAAATATTAATTTACATTTTTTATGGAAGAAAAGCTATGAAAGACATTGCTGACTCTTGTACGCTGTCTCATATCATCTACATGAACACAAACTTCTTGACAGTTCATAAAAAATTAATATTTAAAAATGATTTTCTACGGAAATAATAAGACATTTTTAATTTCCATATTGAAACTGCCTATGGAATTTTAATGGACTTTAGATTGGTATTCTGCTACTTACGTGATGTGTTTCAAATGGATTTTTGTATTAGAAACTTTTTTTTTCAATACTACTGAATTTTTTGTACTCCTTCTTAAAAGGGCCCATACATGATACAACTTGTTAGGCAACTTGGTGAGCTAACTTGGTTGCATATTTTGCTACAGCTATTCCAACGATTAGTGTGATGGTTGCACACTCAAAGCTGTACCATGTTGTGCAGTAGTAGTATCTAAATATTTCTGACAAAAACTGCATCATCAACTGTTCCTTCGATTTTGATCTTTTCCTGAGACAAACTTCACTTTTGTTGTACAACACAGTGCAACTACGACAACGAATTTTAAAAACAAAAAAGGTCACAGAAGTTCAGTAGAAAAGGTCTACGTACACTTCCAAAATTGTGTTATTTTCCAAAAATGTAGAAATTTCGACAGAGTTTCTGTTCGTTTGCATCTTTTAGTTAAACCAAAAGGTCCTATAGTGCAGTTAATACGGTGTATGACAAGTACACATCAGAATGGTATTATTGGGGAGCGCTACTTGACATGGAGTCAAAAAGGCAAGAAATTAGTGTACGCGAGTGTAAACGCATTATAGAATTATGGAAGGAAGGGAAAAGGTTTCGGGAATTTTACAATATTTTGGGAAGATGACATACATCTATGGAAAAGGTAGTGAAACATTTTTAAATAACCTTTTGTATTTTTGGAATAAAAGGCCAAAAAATTGTTAAGAGAAAATTGGACTTGCACTTTGACAAGAAGTCACAGTTTTTATTCTAAGTGTACCACCGACGTTTATGATATTATAGTTTTCAGAAGGTATTTACGCTTATTATTATATTAATACTAACTAAACTCTATACTTTCTTCACTATACTATCAACAAAGGAAGGTTGGAAAAAAGTATTTTAAAAAGTATTTAGTATCTATTAGTGGTATTTAGTACTTAGTTACAAGTATTTTTTACACTTGGGGTACTTGTACTCACCCTAAAGTATTCAAGCTTTCGATACTTGTCCTTGTAATTAAATACTTTTTCATTGGTTCTTGCCCAGCTCTGCTCCTGCATGTGTACCAAACCTTTCTGATAATGTTGTGCCATTCCACACCGCCGCCTTTGTGTCAGTGTATAAAATTTTCAGTGTCCTTATAAATTTAGTGGACACTCTCATACTATACAATTTGTAGGTTAGTATACATATATGCCTATCAATGGTATACAAACAGCCACCTTTCCTTCCTTCCAATCTAAGCTGAATAATAATTACTATTGATAATAATAATATTAATTAAATATAAATATTATCTACCTTATAATAATGCTTTCTGAGGCTAGCCGCCCACGAGCGTGTTTTTATGGCGCTGCTTAACGACGCTGCAGAGGAGTTGGCCTTATTTTTACCAGCGTGTATCAGGTATTTCTTGTAGAAACTAATATTTGATTTATTGAAATTATGAAATTTGTGGAGGTAGTTATGATTCTAGCGTAGCTAATTACAAAAAGGTGTTCAAAAAGCTTTGCAATGTTTACTGATGTACCAAACGGGTGATGTTTATCTTGTATTTCTTTGCTAATTGCCAACCAATCTTTGCAATCGTCAATATGGAAGAGATACAAACACAAATTCCGATAATAATTGCTTTTTTCTCTTTACATAATTTTTTATATTTCCTGCTTTCTATGAGGTAGAGATTTTTAACAAAATCAAAGTTACTTTCCCTGAATTTATTTAATACTTTATAGCAGTGATTCTCAACAAGTGGTCTGCGGGTTCCTAAAGAACCACGCATGTAGCTTCCAGAATGTTTTTTGTGAACTTAGTTAAGAATTTTACAGTAACAAAACGTAGTAGGTTATCTATTAGTATGTTACCACGCAAGGTGGAATTTGAGTTAAATTTGGGTAATAATAGAAGACTGGAAGAATTAGGAATATGGTATTAATAGAAGAGCAAAATATTTGAAAGTTAATTGGCGGTAAAAAAAAATATTGAGGTACCGCAGTAGCTGTCATCTCAGCAGA
The DNA here is from genome assembly GCA_006980735.1 of Dasypogon diadema. NCBI lineage: Eukaryota > Metazoa > Arthropoda > Insecta > Diptera > Asilidae > Dasypogon > Dasypogon diadema. Next base: position 82,227 of record QYTT01091395.1, read on the forward strand.
TTCATGGAAACAGTTTTAGGTTGAGTTTCCACTTTATAACTCAACGAAAACTCAACTCTAATCCAATTCTGCTCATGGAAACATATTAAATGAGCACTCCAAGTTTTGGCTCAGTAATTCGTGATTTCCTAAAGGTTAGAAACCATCACATGCTGTGCGCGCTTTATAACACTATCTATCGAATCAGGGGCCTCAACAGTAGATTACTCTGCAGATGATTTAAGAATAGCATCGACTAGTATGTCTGTACTTATAGCGGAATCAGGCAGGATCTCTACAGACTGCCTTTTGGTAGTATCCAATAAATTGCAGTAGCCATTGGCCTGTTGAATATTCCACCGCAATTTCGGTAATAATTTAAGACCTCTAAATGTTTTTTTTCTTGCTGCCCAGAATTGTGGTACGCACCAGCATGTAATCAGAAAATTTTTGAGATTCAACACAAAAATACTGAACAAAGCAAGAGCCACAAAAGATACTGCTGTAATATCTATAACAGACGTTACTTGGTTATTTATAAATGTGTATTCGCCCTTTCTGTCCCTATCAGTTCTACTGTTTACTGGTTTCTACTGGCCCCAAATTTGATAACAAATTTATAACTTTTTTAACCTTAGCAGTACCTATTGAATCTTTTGAGCAGCGCGGCCGTAAGTACACAGCCTGGAAAAATTTGCTCCCATCGGGCGTTGATGTCTCGCAATAGAATTAATCTACATTCAGAAAAGACTACCAAAAAATCTACTAATTGATCATGAATTGATTGATTCCCTCTTCATGTATAATGGCGATGGATTTTCTCCCTCTTCGTTGTCATTTCAACTTCCTCAGAATCCTGCTTTTTAGCCAAAAGTTCACCTTTTCAGCAGTTAATCCTACACCTGAGGTTTCTCTAATAGACTGCACGATGTTACCTATTTGAGGGTTATTTATGACATTGTCCAGTTTAATTAATTTTACTAAAAAGATTTCATCGTTTTCAGTGTAGATCCATCCCAGTCATCTGAAGAAGGCAAAAGCATTAGGGCTTTAAAACTGCTTTGAGTAGTTTCTTCTTTTCTTTTCAGGTCTTTAGCTAAGGCCAAATGCCATCTTCTACCATAATGTTTTTCAAATCCATGTTTTAGCCTCTAGGCACGTCCTCTGTTTAATGTCTGAGATAGTGACAGCTCCCAACTCACATTCAGATTTTCAGATTGTTTTCCACTTACGTTATTTTCTGATTTCCTCAAAATTTCACATTTTTCTTTATAGTTAAGGTTTTATGATTTTATTTCACATTCATTTATACACAGTCAGATGTAGGACGCACAAAAGCAGAAATATATGCACATGCAAAAGCCCGTTATTTTGCCCATTTATTATGTATTCCAAAAATTCATTGCATACTAAATTCGGATTATAGAATACAAGATTTTATAGTCGATTCGGATTGCAGAATACGTAATGATGGGAAAAGTTAATTCGGACTAGCATATGATATTCAGATTGAAGGGAGTTCAGATTAAAGAGACATTACTGTATGTATAATTTACTATCTTCCCAAAAAAAAAAAAAATGTGCAAAATTGCACTGTTTTTCCGGGCTCTGGAATGGCATTACGCATTTAAGTTAAAAATTTTTCATGATTTTAGTTGAATTGTGGATTAAGTATTTGCATGTAGTAGGGGTATTAGCTTTTCCGTATAGTTCACAAGTTTTTCTCTTTCTGCGGAGGTTTTAATTTCCTTTGAAGTCGAAAATTTCTCTGTAGTTTTCACCTATGCTGTCAATGTTTTTGACAGCAAAATATGAAAATGAAAAGCTAACAGAGACTTCAGCTTTTACTAGCTACTAGCAAACTTTCCATTTTCGTATTTGATTTTATTTTGCATCTGTGTAGGTCTTTTGATCTCGGACCGTCAATCTTTTTTTCTGTAACTTTCCTTCTACTGTGTGATAATGTGGCTGGGAAATTTGTCCAAATTATATTTTGCATGAAACTTGAATTTGAAACGCGGTTCAAACAGCAAACATCCAGTTTTCCTGTTGATTTACGTGGTTGTAATGCAATTAATAATTCTGCTTTTTTTAAGGCTCTTTTACCTCGCTACGGAATCGCTAACAAATTGAATGAATTAAAAGTAACAAAGTAAAAGGCGGTTTTTTTACGATTTTTGAAATATATTATATGCCATACAATGCTTCCGGCTTATTAATCATAATTCTTAAATTCCATAATATTTAAATCCATGTTAAAATTTTCTTCTTCAAGTATACCTGTTTGAAAGGAGAGGAATCGTTGCGGTAGTGCAGCAGCTTCAATTTCATAAATTAAATCTGTTCAGGCTTGGAAGCTCATTTAATATTTTATAACGTCTATTATGTGCTTGACTTAATTTATTCCATTCGCTGAAAAGGGGCTTAAAATATGTCTACTAGCTTGGTGAGGCGATCAATATCGTGTCCAACAAAAACTAGCACTGCGCCTCCCTGCAGCAGCATTAAGCAGACCTTTAAATGCTAATTTGAGTCCTCACGATTAAGGAGCTTGTTTACAACTGCGACCTGACTGCAGTAGCAGTGTTGCATTATTCACACATCGGGGATGCATAAATGATGCCACTTACTTCTAGAACATGCTCAAGAGTGCATAAAAAGTAACGTAAAATGAGAATGTGATAAGATGACAAGAGGCTTAGGCGGGTCGGGTGTAGTAAAACGAAGCAAATTTACTTCCAGCGATTTTCCATAGAGGTCTGACTGATTGATTGATTTTACCTTGATTGCAGAGTGCGGGTGACGTGAATCTGATTTTCGTAAACTGTAAAATCTTATTAGAATATCAGTGTTTTTCGTGAAATTGTAGATTGGATAATATATTCAAAATGTTTCAAGATCAGTTTATTTTCTTATATTGTTTCCGTTGTTGTATGTTTTGTTCGGGCGTGTTTTTTACCTATTATTTTAATTTAATGATGCCATTTATAAAACTTCTTCTGTAGAAGGCGAGAAACTCAGTCCTTCAGGTGGTTTGCAACCAGAATTTGTGGGATAATAAATTACCATACGGTAGAGGTCCAATATTGTAAGCTTTACTGCAATGGTAGGAAAAAAGGCAATTTATTCAAGAAAAATAAGGAGATCTGCAGCCACCAGTTGGCCTATTGTGCTCCGCAGTACTTGTAATTCCTCCATCAGTCCCAATCTTTCAAGAAAAAGCAGTATCTTTTTTAAGGAAATGTTCTCGAAGTCTACGGGCCTCAGCAGCGAAGTCTACGGGCCTCCTGCAACTGCCTCGCATTCTCATAGAAAGTGCTCCAACGTTTCGCCCTCTTCGAGACAAAGTCTACATACCTCGGTGGTTCCAGTGCCTATCTGATTAAGGTGCTTTCTAAGCTTTCAGTCTCTGGAAAGGACTCTTACGATTCTTATCTGATTCCTTGGCAGTTGTAGTAATTTCAAAGTTCTGTTTTTGAGAGGGGGTTTTTGATAAATTTTCTAGTTTGCTTCGAGCCCCTTTCCAATGCCCAATTCTGCTCTAACTGATTATCGAATCAGGTGTTGAGGGCATATTTAGAGGTTCTATAGGAGATATCGCAAAAAAGGTTCTGGTCCAACGAAGGGCATTGATGCACCTCTTTTGATCAGCCTATCTGCTTCTTCGTTACCCTGAATGCCCCGATATCCATTATACTGTAAGGTGGTTCCGTGCTCCAAGACTAGTCAGCACTTGGATACACTACCACACCTGCTTCGTCTTGATTTCAGGAGAGGATATGACTTTAAGTGCAGCCTGGCTATTTGAGTAAATATATATTTTCTTGTTTGTATAATTTCGAAGGAGGTTTTCGTCGGCGCACCTGGCGATGGCATATACCTCCACCTGGAATATTGTCGCATACTCCCTAAGCTTTGATGTATCGGTAACGCTGGATGCGACCCCATATATTCCTGCTCCGAACCCTCTTCGGTTTTAGAGCCATCCGTATACCAGATTAGGGCTCCTTTTTTATGATTGGGAGCGACGGCCTTCCTGTCCGGTATATTTACTCTAAAGGGCAAACAGGAGTTATATTTGGTTAACATTCTGTCTGGCACCATAGCCAATATTGGCTCTGATTTGATCCTATCAGATAGGGAGATCTGATTCCATTCCCCGTTTCCGTCTGACATGGCTGTGTACATCACCACTTTCGCCTCCTTCTCAACAGTTTTTCTAAGGGGCGGTAAATACGTAGTCAACAAAACCCATGTAGGCCTTTATCGGTTGATTAATCATCTTTCCCAGGAACTTATCCTGGCAAACACAAGATTGGAATGAGCTAGAAGCCAAAGTCCTACGCGCAAAAGCAGTAAACAAGAAATGAAATACAACAATTTGAAAAGAATTACCAGTCGCAGAAGAAATTTTTCCAAAATGCAAGCAAGCAAGATTTTGTGAAAACTAGGTATAGAAAAACGAGATATAGGGCCGCTCCTTTTGCGAGGCAGGATATTATTTCACTAATAGAAATCCCTGGGAAGAAAGGTCTGAATTTGATCACACAAATAAATTTTGTGATCGAGTTTTTTATTTTATATAAAATACATACTCTAATTCTAATATGTGATATTTTTTGAAGCATGTTCCTCTGTGAAAATGTACATTGCAATGTTTGCAGATGTAAATACATGTACCTATTGTGTTTGTTACGGTTACTACATAGCGCATACGCGGCATTGTCTACCTTTAATTTTTTCTACTACATGTCTTTTCATACAGTTGTTGCCCCCGTCTTTCAATATCATTCCAACCTTGTTTCTAGCTTTTATCGCATTTTGAATGCTCCTTAATTCTTTAGTCACGCAATCTGAAGACTGTAGGAACACATAAAAATGTTGGAGAATACTCACTCAATGAAGGACATTGGTTTGTGGTGTGGTGCATCTTTTTTTAATTCAACAATGATAAACTTATATAGTTTTATTTCTGCAAATTTAATTAATGAAAAATTTTGCGAAATGGAATACCAAGAAGATTACGTGCACAATTCTTATGCAAACCGTTGCTTCAAGGATCCATAATCAGCTGATAACCAATAATTATTATTGGAGAATTTTTCGGATAACCTTAACGCAACATTGGTTTAAAATCTACCCACTTGTAAAACAAAACGTCTCTCAAGTCTTACACTAAGCTGAGCATAACATACAACGGAATTGAACAGACCAAGAATCAGAAAAGCGTAAGCCCATAAAGTCAGAAAAATATACTTGACTGAGCGCAGAACTAGGTGCCCCGTGGGTTACGGCAGGACTTGAAGAGGGGGGAAAAATAACAAATGAACAAGGAATTCTCAGTAAAATGAAAACTGTAGGGAAAATTATTAAAGGACACGGTCTGCAGCGTATAACTCTCTCATTATGGACTTCATTAGGATTTAACAGGCTTCGAAACGTTGTAGTTGCTCCTATAATTATTTACATGTATGTGGCAAATTACAGGAAATCATTAGATGCGAGTAAATCGAATTATGCGACCAAGTTGCAGCAACATGCACTTATAATATTTTTAATTGCAATATTGTGCGCTGATGAGATGGCTTTGTTTGGAGGGCTGTTGAAGAAATATCCTGAATGCACTAGGGCGTAGATGGTTGCATGAAGTAGAATCAATACTCTCGTTAAAAAGTATACCTGACGACGATGTGAACATGGTGTTAAATTAAATTAGCACTGAGATGAAGTATGTCTGTTGATAAGTTCATAATTAAGGATCTTTTATACGGAGAAGTATTCAAGGTGAGTAATGACGGAGCAGCAGCGTTTATATACCAACAGTGACATTAGTTATTGCTTAAAAGTATGTACGTATAAACATAAGAAATTTGCAGATTCAGTGAACAACAAGAAATAGTGAAATTAAAAAAAAAAAATCCCAAAAATTTGTAAAAATCCCATGCTTATATCGTATTTATACAATTTCTAACAATAGAAAGAAAATTATTGTAATTAGATAAAAGAAGTTATTAAAAAGTAAAAAAAGCAGAAATTGTCACAAATTAAAAAGTGATAAAATTCAATCAAAAAATCACGTATTGTGTGCGAATTCTATTTAACGCATGCATTTGCTCCCGCAATGACTGAAATTCTTATTCAGTTAGTGGTGTTGGGTATTTAGCAGTGGAGCAATTAATCCAAAAAACTAAACTGGTATAAAGTACTGCGATCGCTTTTTATACCCTAGATGTAGGGTATTATAAGTTTAAGCAAACGTTTGTAACGCATAAAAATATTCATGATGCACAGAAATAAACTATATTGCCATTAATGGGAGAGGAAAAGAATTCGTTTAATAGATGTCGGTCTGTCTGTCCGCCCACGCGTTATCTCGAGAACGTCTATGCTAGAGACTTGAAATTTGGTACATAGATACCTTATTAAGATTGAAAGATCAAGTTCATAAATGGACCAATTTGGACAACTCCTTCATAGTGTTGCCATATGA
>QYTT01091396.1:0-12595 GCA_006980735.1 Dasypogon diadema
AAAAAAATGGAAATGGGACGATAATCTCCCTTTGAGAATGGACAAGCCTTATTTCCTAACTTTTCCTAAGGAAATAGGTTATTAAAGGAAGTATTATTGACAGCAGTATTTTTATAAACTTCGGATGTAGATCGTCTAAACCACATGCATTAGACTTAACATGATTGATAGTCATTCGAGAGAAGAAAGGAGGAAAGGCAGTCTTGGGTAGTAAAAGTCTGATTCAGGAGATTTAAACCCAACTTGTCGTTGCAAGGATGCAAAGGAAAATAACACACTCTTTATTATAAATATACGTGATATCATGCAGACATTTGGAAATCGGAAAATATTCTAATTTTTACTGATATGCTTCACTATTTCTTCAGATATTCGCTCGAAGACATAATATTTTCGATGCGGTAAAGTCTATATCACCGCGAAATTCTCTTTTTTGCATCTACAGTATATAGATTTCTGAACAACCGTTTTGGATTCCAAAACCAAGGGTCTTGAAGGATTACTTTGAAATGCGGACTCATCCGCATTTATAACGCGCTCTAGATCACTTATAACGACATGCACTCAGCATGACGCTAACTACCCACTTTATGTCTATCTCTTCAGAGAAGACATGAACAATTTTTTCGCTTGGTCATTATCCTTAAAATGTGCGGATCATTCTTCTTTAATTTCTATACTTGTAATTGTTTAAACTATATTACCATGACCATTATCCAAGTACAGAGAAAATCTTCTTCTTTTAATGTTACGTTGAATACGAGTTGAATAAGGAACTTCCTGCCATCTGATCTATTTAGAGAACCTATTGGTGCTCTTGATATTTCTTCTGTTTCAAAATTTTAAAAAATTCAATACATTTCTGCGTATAAAAAATTACTAATAGAACAAAATTTACAATAAACTTAACTGGTTGTTGTTAAGGAAAAATGATCCAATAGTTGACCGTCTATAAATATAGGTTCCATTTAGTATAGCGTCCCACATACCTTAAAAAGTTATAACATATAAAAATAAAAAATAAAATTACGAAAACAACAAAAAATGTTTACGCACAAGAAAACTTTCAAAATTGTCATTGCAAAAACTTTCTAATTACACAATAATCCAAACAAGACTGAAATTTGAGTTGCTTTATAAAAACTGATGTTTCCAGTGTCCTGCATCATCCTTTTCAGAAAAACCCTCTTAGATAAGGGATGGTAGTTTACATATTATGTACAAAGATTGAGATTTATTTCTGATCTACACAGAACCTTAACATTGCCATTTCTGTAGTTGTTGAAAATGGTCAACTATTGGAGCACTCACCCTACTTTGTAATGTATGTAGTCCAACCAACCAATATGTAGAACCTGTGTCTGCAATATATAAACAAATTGCATACAGCCACCTCTAGTTTTAGCTGTAAACAAATTTCCAATGTTAACAAATCAGGTACCTACTCGTTTTTGTTGTTGATATTTACTAGTTTTGACTAAAGGCCACTTATAATTACCAGAAATTGAACGTTTCACTTACTGCCGTGTATGGTAAGCGTTTTCAGCAGGGTCAAGTGTTGGAATCAATGCCATAAATGCATTTTGCGGTGATCGAACGCGTATATTAATACTATATGCGTTGCTAACGTAGTAATGAACAGAGCTGCGATCGAACTGTACACAGATGAAATACGACAAGAGGGGAAAATGAAAAAAATGAAAAACAGGCAAACACTTGAAAACGGATGTCTATTGCGGTTTTGCTTTTTGATGCCGGGAAGCATATCCGGTCTGCTGTAAATGTGTACACGCACGTCTCAATGAGCTAACTGCGGATAACGGATGCACGACTCCGCCGACCGCCATACGGATTCAGTTCATTTGCATATTTCAGAGGAAATTTTTTCGATTCACTTGAGAATTGAATTTTTCTACGGAAGGATGTTTAAGTGATTATCGGGGAATGAGTTTTCCGGCTGCGGCCGAAAGTTAATTAATAGGAATTTTTTCAAATGCGAATAAAATGAGATGTCAGTGGAATGCAAAAAATTTAAACAAATTCTTTTACATAACTCAAATTGCTCACCATATCAATTCATTTAAGGGATTTTATTTTATATTCAAAGGTTAGGAACGCAATATTGTAATCCCTCTGACTGCATTAAAATGAGATACACAATGAGACCACAACTTACAAGAAGAAATATAAAGAAAAGAAATATAAATTCTTTAACACTTAATTGGTTGAACTTAACACCGCGCCACAAACCCCATGCCCATATAACTGAAACTGAACTACTAACAGGGCACCGTCTCGTCGCCATCGTGGCCGATCATATTTTCTGACTATAATAAATTTCGATTGATTTCGTATTAAATTTGATAAAAATGTACTAAATTACTATTCATACACTCAAGTTTTTTTTGAAAAAACAAAAGCGCTTTCGTAAATGCGATTTTAGCTGTTAAATTTAATTCTCCTATTCTTACTTTGTGGTACAAATATTGCAGAAAATATCAGTCTTGACTTTTTTTGACTTTAAATTCAGGCCACTGGAAGTAGATTGAAATAAAATTAGCTCCAATTTTTGGAGTTTGAATGCATTGTTAAGGATATTACAACTTAAGCAACTAAAATTATTCTTAACTAGTACGATCCCCTGTGCAATTGCAAGGGAAAGATATTAAGCAAAGTATATTAAGGTTAAGTTGAAGTAAGGAAAAAGCGGAAGTGAATGAAGCAGTAAAAACAACGCTGGTTTCCTCGTCATCTTATGGTGGGGTAAGCGGCCCAGTTTTTTTTCTTTTTTTTGACAATTGAGTGGTATCCTCACCATAGTCCTGGGCCCGTATTTGGCAACTCGACTCGAATCATCGAATCGAAACAAATGCCTACACGAGTTAATCGAGATTTTAAATTTGGTAACTTGTTCGAGTCGAAAGATTAGTGCTGCCACAATATTCGCAAATTTTTTGTGTTTTCATTCTATTTTGGTTCTTTCAACTTGTTCGAAAGTATTAAAATTTAGCCGGCAATTTACTAAAAAGTTCGAAAAATAATTTACTAAATCTATTGATAATTGTTTAATGTACTACAAGTGAAATTTTAGTGTTTAATTGCTTTTAAAATGGATTCTATCGGTATGCACTTTTTCAGAGCTAGTTAATCACAAAGGATTGTATTAAGGAAGTTATGGGATGCTTCAAATCCTTTGGGATTAAATGATAATAGGTAATTTCAATTTTGACGCACTAAAATAATTTAGGAAGTTTCATCTCTCTAACGATGCATTCAAATACTTGGTGGATGCATTTTCAAAATCTCCGTATAATAACTCAAGGAGAATAAATGCTATCCCGCCCATTCTGAAACTTACAGCAGCTCTACGCCTTTCTTTGTCAGGGCTCATATTAAGAAAGTGTTGGCGATATCCATGTTCCAATCGACGCTTTCTGTAAATTTAAATAAATTGGTTGCTTGAAACTTAACACCTGAGCTTGAGCATATGATTTTTAGCTAAATTAGGCTCTCTTTCCAAGAACCCTATCAATATGTTATATTGCTCAGGAGTAGTAATTCTTAATCTAAATTAAAAAATATGAGCAAAATTTGCTACTATCTTAGTATAATTCTACCTTTTTTCCATTTTGAATTTGAGTTTTCTCCCACTCGAACAAAAGAAACTTACCGATGACAGCCTACTCGAAAGCGCTCGATATTTAGTTACCAAATGCAAATTTCTCGATTTTGACCGCTTTCGTGTTCGAATCGAGTTGCCAAATACGGGCCCTGATCTTCTCGGTTCATTGGATAAGAAAATGAATGATATGAATTAGAAAAACGGAAGTGATAGTTATGCGAGAACTTCGCGGAAAACTATGTTGTCCGTAATATTTCCTTCAGGGAAAACATCCTGCTTCGGTTTCGGTCCGGATAAGATTTAAATCTGAAGCGCATCGGCAGAAATTGCTCACGACCCAGTCGTGTACTGTTGGCCACGTAAAAAGAACGGCTCAGGAAGGAAAAGGATCTACTTTATCACATGCTTGTCCTTAAGTCTTGTTAATGGTTATTGCGTAAGTGAGAAGCACGTGGAACTAATGGCGACAGAAAGTTAAGAGAAGAGCTAGGAAACCTCTGTGCGTTTACACAAAATTCCCTTATCACCTTTATTATTAATAGGAGACCGCTGTGCAATTGCACAATTGAAAGTATAATGTTTTTATATGTTCCCTCAATTTTCACCTTAAATTTCAAAGTGCGTTTTTTTCAGAGGTGTCCCCTGTAGGCTTAATTCTCCCATGCAAGGAAGCAATAAAAAGACACTTGCAAAATATTTTACCATGCAGAATAATGAAAAAAGTTCCAATAAATCCATGTATTCCATACTTATTCATGGCAAACACCGAACTTAACACCAAAGTTACCCAGGAACGTAACCCCAAAGTAATGAACACAACCTCGAACTGATGCGGATCAGTGTTGCTATTATAAAATTTCAAGAAAAGCTCGATGAAACTCCATATAAAAAAGTGGCTAAACTATGGAACCGGGAGCTTTCTTTGTATAATTAATATATAGATTACCACCCAGCGGTAGGGCTCCCAGCGATTGTTTTTAGAAAGAAGTATCCACAGTCTAGTCCACTATACATTCGAAGGTAAAACCTACTTTCCACTGTGTTATACCCCATGTGATAGATACGGTATATTAGTTTTAATCCAATGTTTCTAGCGCATACAACAAATAATGCTCGACCAAAATGAATTATATACATATGTTTAGAATGTGGAAACAAATTGATTTAAGCATGTCCGTCTGTCCGTCTGTCCGTCCGTCCGTCTTTCTGCATTCACAATAATTCAATAACGAATAAGGCTAGAAGGCTGAAATTTTGTATATATTACTTTCAGAAAATTTGTAGGTTTAAGTTCAAAAATGGGCCGATTCCCCCCCACTCCTTCAATAGGCCGTCATATAGAATTTTTGGATTATTGGTAATAATTCGAATAGGGAACAACATATAGCTCTCAAATTTAGTAAGGAGCAGTTTTATCAGACGGTTAACCAATAAAATGAAAATCGCTCATATTTCGCCACTCCTTGGTTGGACCGCCATATTGGATTCTTGGATTATTGGACATAATTCGAAGGGCAAGCAACCTATCATTTTAAAATTTTGTATAGATGTGTTTTTTGATATTCCAGATCGGCAAAATGAAAATAAGCAACGTTCGGCCACTCCTTGGTTTCGTCGCCATATTGAATCCTAAAAGCTTGTTATATCATATCAAGTAATCAGTCTGCGGCTAATTATATATTTTATGTTTATAATTTTAATTGGTGTGGAGTTTTTTTTAGATTTTACGAATTAATTTATTTATCAAAATTTACATACGTAATATAAGTATAAAGAAAGAAAAACAAATTACCTTTGAAACAAAAAAATTTCCACTTTTTCCACTTTGACGTTCCATGGTTCTTAAATGTAGGACGGTAGAAAAGCAATCGAACACTTAGTACAAAGTATAATACTTACTGTTAACAATTGTCTGGTAGCTTCGCTATTTTAATCAGATGCACAGCGACAACTGAGATAAGACAATAAGTGAAAGAGTACACATAATTACAAACGCCCGATGGGATGTGTTTATCCTAAGAGATTTGCATACTTTCTTTGAATTACCAAAATCTTTATTATTATATATTATTGTATACAAATTTATGAAAAGACAAAATATGTAGAATGATAGTATGTTAGCTTTTAGTTTTCAATTCTCAGTGGGTAGTGCATCATAAAATTATCCTCAAAATCCATACATTTTTCTCTCAAAATTGTTATTTTTCAGTACAAAGTGTGTGCCGATTATCCTGAAAGATGTTATATTCTACTATTGTTGTTGTTGCTTTACAAGGACATTTTTTTGAAATGTAGGAAAAAATAGCGATTCCATTCAAGTCATAGAGGTAGAATAATGGAGTCACTATATGCGAAAAATCATAAGCATTTCTTCTACATTAGCAAAAGCAGTTTCTCCATGTAGTTGTGCTAGTGGCGGCGCTAGAAATTAGTGCCTGCGTTGATTCCCTTTTCAAATTAAGAATCCAATGGACTATAATCTACACGCCCAATTGCTTCAGCCACATATTTCGAAGCTTTTGGTCTTTCGGAAATCTAAGCAGTAAGAAAATATCTTAATTTATTTAAAACTAACGATAAATACGTTTTATCATCCGCCATTGGAGTTAAGGGGTTTTGAGAAAATCTGGATTTGAGAGAATGTAAACAAATGACGCTGGGAAATTTAAATCAAATTCCCGGCCTTATTTCGATTGCATTTTCATAAATTGTTTTATTTTTGAGTAGATTTCCTCACATATTTATGTACAAAAAATAAACTTCACCGAAAAAAGGATTTCGCTTTTAAATGACGCCGATTATTTCCGCAACACATCAGTGCACACTTTATGTTAAATAAATTTTCTTTAACGGGACTTTTCACCAATAGTTCAGCACTATCACTTTAATTAAACTCTTTTTAACACATTCCCTGCGTTATTTAACTATTTCTTTTATATTATATTATTTTTTAAAAGAAATTAACATCTCCGAACAAGCACTTTTTCCTCTAGTCATCACATTTTTGACACCATTTAATGAGTTCTCGTTACGAAGTTTGTCTCTATTGAGAGAGAAAAATTGCTTATTTTCATATACACGATTTACACAAAACTAACGATTCCATTCTTCTAACTTTATATTTCAAGTACCTGTCATATTTTGTTGAACGGCAAACTTCAGTCAAAGGTATTGGATTCTTTCGTTAGACTTTAAATTCCTCATTCCACACATCAAGTACTTCACATTTCCGTTTGTGGTTAATAAAGATCCCACCAAAAACATTTTCATGTAAAATGTTGCCAAGACGAGACCATATGGCTCGCACTGTCAAAAAGTAATCAGATCTCATGTAGAGCTAAGCTCCTAACTCTACACGCCTTAACTCTACAAGCCCTAACATCACAAACTCTACACCTTAGTCAAAATATGTGGCTTGGCCCACTCTCTATCTTTGCCGGAACAACGTGTGCCCTCACGTGTGTGCCCGTTCCGGTTGAACGCTCTCTGATATTGACTTCGGGCGTAATCGGCAACAATCGTTTCTGTTCGGACAGCAAGCTCGCGCCGCGCTGTATTTGCTTCATCATCAATCACAGCGGGTACACATTAGGCGTTTTGCGCGGGCTTAATTCCATCCCCTAATTTAAAGGGTGGGGATGATTTACTAAAAATCCTGAAATATGTATTTTATTATTTATAACAAGGAGTCCCTATATCAATTTACAGACCTCTAGCATCAAAATTTGCGGAAACCTCATACAAACTTCCATCCCCTAGTTTAAGGGGTTGGGGGTAAAAGTTCCAAGTTTTAGGATTTTTTTTGTTGTTTGTGTACTAATACTAGCTTACATACCAAATTTCAGCTTTCTAGGCCTTCAGAAGGTACCCTATAAGAATTTTGATGATCATAATTCAAATCAGAGTTTTTTAGATATCAATGAAATCTAAAGTATGAGACCTATGCAGTTGAAATTTTATAAGTTCACTATTGACATCATATCCCAAGAATTAAAAAAAAAACGACAAAGCGCTTGGAGAAAAGGTAGGTGCCCTTGCGCTTCGCTTGGATTTTCTTGGCGGGGTAACTACCGTGCCCCCCGATATCATCTCATCAGGGCCTGCCTTAGATGTAGTTTGATTGTATAGCGATTAATCCAATCTTTACCCTAGGCCAAATAATGCAAAAGTGCTGGGAGTATACCAGCGCATTCTATAACCCTTTGATAGATTTTAAGTAGACCTACGGTAACATAGACAGAAGAACTTTGTCTTACTCACTACAAGAGTACTCAAAAATTGCCAATTTTTGCCATGTTGCTACTAGAGGATCCATAGTGGTGGTGCTATGTATGCATGGTTTGAGTTAAGTGAAAACAACCGAATTAAGTCGGAATATTAAACCATTTTTTGAATTCCTTTGACTTAGTAGTTTAGCGGTCCCAATTGTTGGTGACAGAATAGTTTCCTCCTCGAGACTTGCTTTAGTACTACTGCTTCAAGTCATCTATAGTTAAACATTTAGTAGGTGTTACCGCCACACCACAATCTGCTTGGAAAAAATCAACTTCAAATATGTTTTCAAAAAATGAAAATAAATGTAAGGAGTTCTCGTCGAACACTGTAATGCACATATCCATTGAAGTACTAGAAACTGGAAGAGCGATACTATTTGTTTTACTGTGACTGCAAAGGTATTGCTACAAAAAGCAGTGGCACAGTGTGTTTGTATTTTAACATCTCTTGAAATAATGAAAAGCCCCCATTAAAATTGTAGACGACTCACAACACTGTGTTTCGTCACTATGGGCATTTTACTCACCTGTGAAAAGAGATTCCTTTTTTCTTATAACTACACGCATTTTTAGAGTATTTACTCAATAAACGAAAATATCTGCACAAATTAATTGATTAACACTACATTTGACTAATTATTAAAAATGACGGTTGGAAATATGCTGGTACATGCCTACTTTTTGCTCTAGGACGTTGTCGGAAAGGCCTCAGGCCAACATAGGAAGTTTGTGTTAGCACACCGATTCCTTATAAATCTATTACTTCAATGATTACATCTGAGAATCCTGCGTCATATTTAAAATGGGAATATAGATTGTTGATGAACTTCGCAGAATGCGAAATTTTCGAGGTTTATAATACAGTGGATTTCATAAAATCTGAAAACGTAAAAAACCGCGCACATAGTTATTTGACTGCATGATTTGACTTTAAATATAATTAAATGACTGAACGTAATCACAACCGCAAACTGTCTGTAGTGGGCAACTATGTAGGTTGTGATTACATTTAAACTCTAGGGGCTTGGCACTTCCTTGTAATACCAACTATTAGTAAAGTGTACAGAGCCATCAGTGGTCTTTAAGAAAAATTTTAAATTTTTAAATTTTTATACCATAATTTTAATTCTGTTTACAAAAATATTTTAATATCCCACTGTTTGTTTAAGTTTTACCAGGGATCGGTTCAACAAATTCCACTTCATTCTGAGTTGGTAAATATTCACATTATTAGTACTTTTTACAGGAGCGTCATTGTGAAGAAACATACCGCGGAGCGTTTTAAATCAATCAAAGTAGTTTCGTAAATTCTTAATGAACATCGTTTCTGTTATCCCTTGTGCTAATCTCTAAGCTCCAAGTCAAGTGAAGAGTGATGAACCGGAAAAACTGTACTACTGCCATTATCCAAACAAATTTGTATAATTAGTTAATTTCTAGGTTATATCGATCCGTTGTTCTTTTCCTGCTCTCTGCCCAACTTGAGGGATGCCTTAAAGATGCTGAAGCTATTTATCTGGAATCTTACCATGCATTCATTCAGTGAGTAGGAGTTATGGAATATCGTCCATAATTACAAGCAAGCAATAAAAATATTGGTGAAATTTATTGCATTGTAAGTAAAAACTCATGGCATCGTACAGGTATTAAAGTCAAAGTGAAATCGGGGGACTAAAGTTAAATGAACTACAAAATGAGAGTGGAACACCTTCGCCTCGACAAATCGGGTTCACCTAATTTGCATAAAACGCGGGCTTCCTCCTCCAGACTTCAACGGTTTTCATGTCTTCACTGGCTGGGTTCGCGCGGTTCGATATCTTCTCGCCATGTACATATACCGATCCTACGATTATAATTTTTCATCAATGGATCACTGTGCTTACGTCACTTGGAATCGCTAAAATTGTTTCGATCGTTCCGCTTGGAAACCGGCACAGAATCAATGTTAGCGTCCGTTGCCCTTGCGTCTCTGCCAATACCGTCGTGTATCACCTCTCGCAAAAATGGCACGAAATAAATTTTTGCTGAATGAAGCTAATTTGAAAGCGCACCTGAGATACCTCAGTGAATTGCGGTTATGCCACGGTAGTAGACAACCAATGCTAGTTGCGATGCTCGAGCTTTTTTAATTTATTTTCACTTTACTGCTCTTTTTTGGATTATGTTTCCTGCTGCAGTGCCATTCAGTTGTGCTCGTTGCGCAAGCCAATTACCGCGCATGCCTTCCCGGCGGTAGAGAATCGTGTTCGAATTTCAGAACGTGTTCACATGAGCTGAAGCACTAAGTGCTCCGTCTGTATCTTTGGCAAGCATTGAAGATGATCACACATCGATCAATGAAGTATCAATTGCCATGTGGAATTTCACTCGACGCTCGACCACAATTTGATCGATTGTGGGCGCTATGAAAGTCGAGCTATTTGCAAATGTCAATTCAAGGTGGAATGCCCAAGCGAGCCGTGCCGTGCCACATCTAGTGTTGGGTGTACGAGACCATCTCGTGGTGATCTCATCCCGTTTCTAGCTTCAATGGATTTCCATCGCTCGCCATTTAGCGAGAAGACAATAATGAATTACAACGGCCACTTTAGTTTATCTAGATGAATCAACTGAAGTTTCATTCAAAAATTTTTTCACTTAACGTACTCCAAGCAATTTAAGGTGATGAGGCACATTGAGACAAATTGCAATAATGGGCCGAATGCATAAAGTTTAAGTAATTACTGAAAGGAGTGGGGTCAGCAGCACATCTGCAGATTTTCTTCCCGTGGGCGTGGGTTCGCATCCTGCACAGGACTCTACGATTTATATGAGTACAAGGGGATTAGGCAATTCTACTGACAAGAATTGTACTTGTGATGGGCATTTATGCAGAGAATTGCATTGTTTACATTCCGGTGTAAACAATCCGTAGACAATGTAGATAGTTCATAGTCTACGTAGACAATGTAAACTTTTGGTAGAGAAAGGCCCTATTTATGTGCTTGCTCCGTACTCTAGCTGGTTTAGTAAAGCTTAGAGGTTTTTCTGCACCAAATAATTGTATTATGTCGAGCTAGTTGTGTAGTTTTTCCATACAAAATATCACACTTTAACTGGGCTTTATGTGCTGGTTACACGTATTTCTAAACTGAAAAAATAGAACTAAATTGGAAAATGGCTATGTTAAGTGCATATTTAGCACAGTTTGCTATTTTAGTCCTGTTAAATTTTTTGTATATAAACAAGACTATTGTAAAAAATGCGACATTCAATAATTTTGTACTCACATTGTATTGTGATCTGAAAAAAAATCAAATAATGGAATAGTGAATCCCTGGCGCTATATATGAGCTTATTACATGGAATCTTCTAGTTGTAGGAATGCGACAGGAAAATTTAAGTGAAAAAGATGCATCACACTAAATATCTCCTTTTTATTGAATGTTTTTATGAAAAGAGCACTATATATCCCAGTCCAGTGAAGAAATTGCTTTTAAAACATATTGACAGTCAAAGGAAACAACGACATCTTGTACACAAAGAACACTAGACAAAACGAAAACGATGTGCATGCCTTGATTCATATTCTCTCTAATGAATATACAATACGGATCTTCTCTGAACAGTGTCCAACTGAAAATATTACAACTAGAAAACATAAAATATAGAATCAGCCTTAGGCTTATTACTTGATAGCCTGTATGATATAAATACACTTCATCTCATAAAACTCTTCTGAACAAAATTTTAGAGTCATAAGTTGCTTCCCTTTCGAATTATATCCAATAATCTGGAAATTCAATATGGCCAAGAAGTAGGGAGGCGTAGTGATAGGTTGCTTCCTTTTCGAATTATATCCTATAATCCAAAAAATCAATATGACGGCGAAACCAAGGAGTGGGCGGCGTGGCCTAACACATCTATACAAAATTTCAAAGTGATAGATTGCTTCCCCTTCGAATTATATCCAATAATTCAATATGGTGGCCCGACCAAGGAGTGCGGAAATATGAGCGATTTTCATTTTATTGGTTAAGAGTCTCATAAAACTGCTTCTTACTAAATTTGAGAGCTATACATTGTTCCCTATTCGAATTATACCCAATAATCCAAAATTTCTATATGACGGCCTATTGAAGGAGTGGGGGGAATCAGCCCATTTTCGAACTTAAACCTAAAAATTTTCTGAAAGTAATATATAGCAAATTTGAGCCTTCTAGCTCAATTCGTTCTCGAGTTATCATGTATACAGACGGATGGACGGACTGACGGACGAGCAGATGAACATGCTTAATTCTATTTGCTTTCACATCCTGAGCATATGTATGTATATAATTCATTCTGCTCTAGCATTATTGGTTCTATGCGTTACAAACGTTGGGTCAAAACTAATACCTATACCCTATGTATCATAAATGGTATACACATACAAACCTGCAGGTTAATACTCTTGTAATTGCCGCTTTTTACAGGTATAAGGAAGAACGACATAAATCAAATTTGTAAACTACCGATTTAAGCTGTTCTTCACTTGCACCACAGGAATATTTTAGTCTATTATTTTTGAGCCAGTGCTAAAAGAAACAATAGCTATCCCCTTAGGATAACTCCTTCCCCTTATAATTACATGGACAAAGCTACCGTTTCTTTGGGTTGCTGTATCTTCCAGATTTCTTCAGAACATAAACCTTAGATCCTCTTAAAATTAGTTAATATT
>QYTT01091396.1:16215-27284 GCA_006980735.1 Dasypogon diadema
CAATTATAATTATTTTAAACGACCATTCATATATTTTTAAATATCAAAAACTAATTTTTAAAATATCATAAATAATTATTAAAATATCAATGACATTTTTTAAAGAGCATTTATATAACCATAAAGATCAAAAACTAATTTTTAAAAGATCATAAATTATTTTTAAAATGTCAATTACAATTTTAAAAGATCATTTATATAATCATAAAGATCAAAAATTAATTTTTTAAAAGATCGTAATTAATTATTATAATATCAATGACAATTTTTAAAAGGTAATTCATCCTTAAATATCAAAAGCTAATTTTTAAAAGATCATAAATAAATATTAAATTATCAAAAAACAATTTTTAAAAGGTAATTCATATATTTACAAAGATCGGTTTATTATTCCCCTTATTTATCACACCATGCAGTTCTTAAACCTAGCAGTACTACGACCCAGTTAGGTGTTGTCTTCAATGCCTCGTAGAAAACCACAACTGGTCAGTCCCTTAATGATATTTTGCACACAGGGTCTAAACTGCAAAACGACATTTTCCTTGTATTGACAAGATGGCGATTCTATCCTTACGTATTTACGGCGGATATTGCAAAAATGTTTCGGCAGATTCTAGTAGACTATGCTGACACTGACTTCCAGCGGATATTATGGCGAGCATCTCCGCAAGAGCCAGTACGATGTTATCGACTTCTCACAGTCACATATGGGACCGCCTGTGCGCCATGTTTAGCCTGTAAAACCATGCAACAGCTAGCGAATGACTATAGAACACAGTACGCAGACGCTTCTAAAATTTTACTTGAAAACTTTTATGTAGATGATGCTCTTTTCGGCGCGTTTGATAAGCAAGAAGCCAGAAGTATACGTTCTGAATTTGACAGCCTACTACAACAAGGAGGGTTTAAACTTCGAAAGTGGCTTGTGAATTCAGCTGAATTGCTGGATGACATTCCTCAAGAAGATCGTGAGCTCACCGCCTCAGTCAGCGATTCCCAAATTAAGACATTGGGAATTGGTTGGAGTCCGGAGTTAGCCGGTAGACCCGGATCGTGGGGAGTCCGGCACACGGGGGGCTAGTCCCCCTAGGGTGCGTAATGCATTCCCCCCCTCCGCAAAAAAAAATGTGTGGCCTTTGAATAGCTGTAAACAAAAAAACATAAACTTTAAATTCACACTTGTTTATCTCCAAATCACGTTTTCCGAATTGGCGCACATGATTAGAGAAAAATGATTCAAGGTGTCATTGAAATTTTAAATTTTTTATAGATAAATAAACTACAATTACGTCGATATAATTGATTTTTTTTTAATCGCAGAGAGAAAACAAATTTACGTCAAAAATCTATTTTATTTTTTTAAATAGCAGCCATGTTTTTAATTCTTTTTATAGATTTACAATTGTAATCTATTCTATGCGGACATCAATTTCAAGCAAGAAAACAATACATTTATCATTTTCGGTTGTTCAGTTTTACCCTTGTGTATAAATAATATAGTGAAAGCAACTGTAAATTGTACTTTCCTCACTAGATGACTCTACTAGTACCTCTTGAAAACATTAGGTTCAATTGTTTGTTTAAATGAGTGTAAGAAGTCCGTCTACAAGGTCAAAATAATGTTAATGATAAAACATGAACGTTTTTCAAAGAATTTTCACATTAATAAATTTTTATTATTATTTTAGAGAAATTAACCTATTTTTCGATACCTTAGTTGCACACCTTTTATACGTATGACAGGGTATAACAAATATGAGAGCTCTAAAACGAATTATTTTCTAACAGTTTACTAGTTCTATGGGTACATCCGGAAGCTCTATCAACGCGCTCAATTTTAATGAAAAGAAGAAAAGCGAATAAAATCTGTTTGTATATAATATACTATGATTACTAAAAAATTGGTATATGAATAAATAATGATTTTCCTTTCTAACCCAGAAGGCGCACTTCTTAGCATGGAGCCGAGAACTATTTACCCATCTTCGCATTAAGTGTTCACACGTTTCGAGAAATGTGTTTAGATTTGGCTCCCAGACAATCATGCAATACAAATAAATGTTAACAGGTTAACTAGTAAAAAGGACAGAAGAAAATGGAAATAGTTGCTTTCACTATATTATTTATACACAAGGGTTTTACACATAAGACTCCGAATAATCAAAAGTGATGAAACTACATTCCCTCTCGTTTCCGAAAAGTATTCTGTGTCTAGGATAACTGGCTCCACATGAAATAGCAAATTGATTAGTCCATTTATTAGAGATCAGTGGTTGTCCGGTGCCTTATGGATAAAACTGAATTTACAGTGCAATGGAGAATGCTTATCGGAACAGAGACAGCAATATAAAAGTGGTACCATTCAACTTAATGCTGTAATGTCGTGAAATCTATTTGTCGAGTCCCAAGTCTGAAAGAGGGAACTATTGTGAATTAAATGGAACAACACCCTGTCGACAAGAGCGTAAAGGTTTCCGGTCCTCTCATCCAGCTTGGGCCTCGAACAGTGCACGTCTCTAGCAAGAATTCCGAGGGAATCCGTGTATTTACTTCTTTCTAAATAAAGATTAAGTTTTATATTAAAAGACGTCTCTTTTTTGTTCTGCAATACACAACAAATGCAAATTGAGTAACATGCTCAGACCATATTTATATGTCCATGGATAGGAATAACTACTGTAAAGGGTGCCGAAAAATAGGCCAATTAATGGTAATGCGATATATTAATTTTTGTGGCATATCTTTAGGCGTTTTAGCTTTGAGCAGGCCAGAGTTTCTCAATAATGGCAGATGATAAGTTCCAAAAAGTTATAATTGAAATCAAATCGGTATTAGAGAAATGCTGCACACATCGTAACAGGGGATTAGAAAACATATTGCAGAAGCACACGTTGTTGAATAATGAGATCTTACAAGGAGAAGGAGTGAGGAAAAATTTCAAAATGAAAGTAACAACAATGATAATAATAATTTATTTGTTATGGTACAAAAATTTCGACATCTTATAGCATACAGTAATAATTCAAGCAGTATTAGGCAATCAATAAAGAGGAAAAATTAAAAAAATAGAATAAATTACAATAATAAAAACTATGCGTGCAAATAAATATTAGATCGCCATAAAAAAATAAATGTAAATTAAACAAAAAAAGACTCGAGAGTTTGCAAGCGACAATGTCATTTTCATACATCATCTACAAATCCCAGTAAATTAACATTTACAGGTTAGAGGAAAACACATTATCAGAATTAATCGACAATTGAATCGATGAAGTGGGCGATATAATGAAGTAGACAATGTGAGGATCTACATGGGATACATGGGAAGAATTTGTAATGATCAGCGAGGCTACCTATAAGAACGCAAATTAAATACTTAAAGATAGCTAAAAAGGTTTTTAAAGATGTAGAGCAGAAGCATCGAAAAGGGGCGAAAATGTTTAGAAATATTTACTGAATAAATACTGTCTTTTTTTCGTCTAAAGCGACTGCCATATCTAACACCTTAATTAGTGGAAAAAATTGTGCGCTTTATATTTTTGGGGGGCGTTATATTGGGCCCCTATTCACGAATTCGACTCCACTACAAATACGATACGAATTTCATATTCGATTTGGAATTATTTTTGTATTTATGAATTCGATCATAAAGAACTTAAAGCATTGCCATCAGAAAGTATGAATTTCATGCAAGCCTAACGATAATTTCATGCTTTGCATACGATAACACAAATGTAAAGTCAAAGTTTCATACGAATATCGGATGGTATCTTCACGAGTATCGAATTCATGAATTCCGAAAATTCGATAGCGACCAATATTTTAATCGAATCGAATTCGTGAATAAGGCCCCTGTATTCGTCTCACCAAATTCGAGCGGGAGCAAAAACCGTTCGGAACGACAAGTAATTCGGAGTGAGCGGCGTGTGAAAAGAACGTAACCAAAGCTGTTCGGAGTACGCTGTCAAGTTGCTTCGCAGCAGTAAAAATGGCGGCTGAAAACAATTTGGAGCAATTACATTGTTATACATAAACAATAAGACATATTTTGCAGAGATCTTAGAAGCCGGAAACCAGCCACCATGTACGCAGAAACACAGTGAGGGTGATCAAGAAAATTCACGAATTGCAGTTATTCAGCGCTATTATTATGTTAATTGCATGTAAGTTAATGTTTTCGATCCGAAGATTTGTGAACTGATGCACAGAGTAAGTGGCTCCTCAACAATTATGAGACATATATGCGAGAAGTAGGTCCGTGCAAAAAAATTAGAAATAAAAAGATGTTATGGATATTTCTGACAGAAAGAATGAAGAGTGAGATGGGCTGCTGCAAAACATACGAACAGCTCATCAACAGGTATAAAACAGTGATAAGAAAAGGGAAAAAACAAGACGACCACAATAGGAAAAGTGGCAATGCTCCCATTCCTGTTGAATGTGATGAGGAGCTGAGGAAAATAAGCGCGAGGGACGATTCCTTTGGAGCCTAAATTACTAAGGGACACCCCTTTGTCCACTACAAAGAAAATTGTGACCCTTCCCAAAGCTGCATGAACCAGCAAAAAGGAGGATACGAAAAGTTTCAGTGCAGGAGTCTGTGAGGAACGTGCTAGAAATGTTAGATAAACGTCGGGCTAAGGGCGAAGAGAGGAAGGAGAGGAAGAGGGAGCAGTGACACAAGGAGAAAATGGAGCTTCTCGAAATGTTTATTATGAAAAACTGAAGTGTTTTTTTGTTTTCATATACCTTTAATTTAATTTTTAGTACAAATGTGACATGAAGTGCCTCTAGTTTGTTTTTTTTTCGAATTTCTTTGTGTACGGAGACATGATATGAAGTACTAGTTATCAAACCCAAAAAAGTATTCTTTGTTTTTAGTATAACGTATTGAAGTTTGTTTTATTTAAAGTTTTGTTTTGCATTCCTGAAATATTGATGAAATAAAACTGTGTTCACCGTATTGATGGCTTTATTCTTTAAAAACTGGTAAAATGAAAGGGACGATTTACCTTGTGCATTCATGACACGTGAATCACGTGACGGGCTGTATTGTGACTGTGTTCTTAAATCGAAAGTAGGGCAAGAAGTTACTAGAAAACTTGACGGACTTAATTTCCTGATAGTTACTTGTTGATTGTTAACACTAAAAACTTCTATCAGATCCCATCAAAAAATTCAATTTGTCTTCTGAAAAAAAAATTTAAAAATAGTTGACTTCCGAAAATGGTTTTTTATTTGAAATATTCTCTTTTGACTACACTTTACTTAAAGAACGTGAAATTGCATTCCTTTTCTCTTTCAGTCTGTGCTTCTACGTGGCTATCATGAGATGAAGTTCCTTCGTCCTGTTGTTCCGCATAGATGTCCTCTTCCCAAAATGTTCCTCTGTCTCAATGCACAAAATATACAAGACACAGCAAGATATTATAAATTTCATTATGCTGCCAGCATTGGTCATATAAATCTTGCAAAATCGTTTTTAGGGTTTCGTACGTCCAAATGAAAAAACGAACCCTTATAGGATCACTCGTGTGTCTGTCTGTCTGTCTGTCACAGCCAATTTGCTCCGAATATGCTGGACCGATTAAGTTGAAATTTGGTATACATATGACCATACGACCCAAATACGGACGTGTAACGTAAATAAATGAATTTTGAATATGGGGGTCACTTTTGGAAGCCAAATTAGAAAATTAAAAAAAAGTTTTGCAAACTGTACCGTGCGACGTATCAAATGAAATATATTTTTTATATTGTCTCAAATATATTTTTTTATAATTTTAAAATAGTTTTAAAATTATTTAAGAAAATAGATTAAAATTGACCATTCCCCTTCGCCTATCTCCGAAAATACTGAGCCTAAAATTTTGAAAAAAATACTGAAAATAGTTCTTTACTGATTGATTACAGGAAAACCTATAAGAAATCTATGGTCTTAACATAACATGGTAAATTTCTCAATATTGTGCATACAAAATTACATTTGCAGTTGAAATGTATGGGAAAACATGTTTTCCAACTACAATCTTAAGTTTGTTCTTGGGATAAATTATTGGTACTACTCGTCCGATTTAACTAGGCCAGGCATCCGTCACTGCTCGTATCTAGCTTTTTATTTTCTTCCCTTTCACATAAAACAGAAACAATTTCAGCTACTGCTAGCCATCGTCATCGGAAGAACTTTCAGATGAGGAACTATCCAACAGTTCATTCAATACTGCAAACTTCTCTGCATTCATTTTTAAACTATAAATTACTTACTAATTCTTAAACTGTCCTTTGTTAAACTATTACTATTAACTATTTATTATCAAAGAATCTATTACTTATGAACTAATTCTCAAAATGTTAATTACGAAACTATTAAGTTTCAATCGCACAAATTGCTAAATATGTATTACTATGAACTTTTTTCTTCTTCTTCTTGATTTCGGGGCTCCCCTGTAAGTTCCTCCATTGAGCACCGAAGGCTCACCCCACTGGCTTGAGCTTTTAGGTTATAACACCAAAAAGTAGTACGATAAATTACCGCGTAATTATTGAAAGACAATTATTCCGAGAAAACGCCGACATTTCAAATATAAAAAAAAAGAAAAACTCCTAGGCCTATTCCTATTGAGCCGCTACAGCAGGATGTACGTCCTCACTGCTCAAGGACTGAAACGCGACTGCTATCGCAATTTTTTTTTAAGATTGCCAAAACGGAACCAAATTACACAGCTGTCAATTCAAAAGAATCAAATTTGACAGTTCGCACTAGCTTTCTCCATAAAATATCACGGGGTAGAAATCTTTACTCGGAGCAGTACACAGAGTTCGAGTAAAAGTGAAGCGAACGGATAACTTTATTCCGAATCGGGTTCGGAGTATTGAAAAGAACGTGTCATAGGCACGGGCTGGTTGCTGCTCCGAACTGGTGAAACGAATAGAGCATTAGTTCGTGACTACATTTGTGTTTAATTTCAAGTAATGCATTAACATTTAGTTTGGTAGACAAACCTTTTCTGGACCAAAAAGTATTTCAGATTCCCTGACTATCACATATCGAAAACTATTTCTTACTGATACCTACTATACTTATTTATTTCTACTAACCGAATTTAAGATAATATTTTTTGGATGGCGTATATTACTTATTAGAGTTTTGCATACAAATTTAGGCTTTTTTTAAGGCTATGGTTACCAGCAATGTCACTTTGACCCGAAGATATCGAGTTTTTCGATCATTCTTCGATCTTTAGGTTTCCTAAAACGTAAAAAATTATACTCATGACTGCAAAAGTTAGTCCGATCTTTTTTTCACCTCTATCATGTTATTGCTGGAATCTTTTTTTTTCAAAAAGTCAGCCCTTTTAACCCCTTATGTTTCAATGTCCCTCAGCTTTGGTTCCGAGTTTGTATTATACAGTTTTTATTTAGCACTTAAACTTCACTGGCTTTAATGTAATTCTTTTAGCTGTTTTATTTCTAGCATTAATTAATCTCGTTCATAACATTCGAAATTCATTATGATTTGCATCATCATTTTAATTATCAGCATATAAACTCCTATAACTTCTAAATATAGAGCAAATTTCTTTTTTGACTCCCTATCATGCCTCTCGACGTTGGCTTCGAGTTGCAATCAAATACTTTATTTATATCTTTACTTTCGCGTTCATTTCAAATTTATATGCATTAATCAATTACATGCTAGCATTTAAACTTATCACGCTAAAACTCATTATCAATGCAGTTCAACCTGCATTCAACTTAATGTTTACATCTTGTTGATAAAAATGTTCTGGTAGAATAAAAATGCTCTGGCCAAACACATGATACGTGACTCCCTTCCACTACAAGATCAAGTGTGGTTTCTAAGAGCAATTGCATTATACATTTTTGCCTTTCAGGGATCATGTTGTAAGTAGAGGCGGCAGCGAAACTTCCTGATTCTAGGTAGCGCCACCAGATTTTCGGTTGAAACCTCCGGGCGAAGATTTTAGGGGAAGCTCGTGGGAAAGCTTCAGCGGAAGCTTGGGGAAAAGTAGCTTTGGGATTGGAATTGACTCAGAACCACCATAAACTTACTACTAGCGTGATTCCTGGCTTTTTATAAATATGTATTTTGTATAAAGGATAGAAAAGGTTTGTTATATAAACAAATTTATTTTATGTAGGTATGTATGAAATCACTAAAGCATTTGAGCGTGCTTTTCCAGTCTTGATTTAAAACATTGAAAAATACTCATTACCGTCCATTTAATCGACTTTCGGAAAATTCTTTTATTAAACGGTGTCTCAATCTCATTCGAATTTTATAATATTCAAGATTATCCAACTTATTATCTTCCTCTGCAGGATCAATACGGTGATCATACAGCTCTTCGCCATATACTAAATCCCAATCTGAAAGAAACGATTTTAGAGGGCGCGCTTAAGTAAAACCTGAAACCCTACCAGTGGAAAAGTTGAAAGGATCAAATCCAACCCACAAAGTGTAACGGAAATTATTCGTCCGTAAAGAATACCCCATGATCTTAATTTCATGCAGTTTTGGTTTATCACTGTTGGGGTGTTGTGTGGGGTATTCTCCTGGTCGCGGATACTGACTTAGTGCTACCTTATGCAATGGAGAGTAATTGTCCTTTAGCAGAGAATATAAACTTTGTCCTTCTGTACAAGTAATTTCCTGCCTGTGTTCACATTTTTTTACCTTAGGCAGTTGAACTAGGTCAACTATAGTTGGGAATATATCGACCAATTCAACAATACTGTTAAATTCTTTTTTCTGTTTTATCTTAAATTCTGGGCTATAAATAATTATTGGGACTCGCAATGCCACTTCGAAATTGCTAAACTTTGCCCATTCTGCATGCTCACCCAGAGACCATCCATGATCAGCGGTTACAATTACAACAGTGTTGTTTAAGTCAACATCTTTCAACAATTTTCCAAACAAATGGTCAACATATCCTACAGCCGCATAGTAAGCTTGTCTGATGGAAACCTGGAAACTGTGCGGAATAGGTCCAAATGGAAAGGGAATATTGAGTTTTCGGCTATCGTCTCTTTTTCTTACATCTGTGTACGGATTCCATGAAACATTTGGCATTCCCTTAGGCTTGCACTCACTAGAAATGTTAAATTTGTCTTTTGGAAAAAATTTCAGAAATCTTTTTGGGAACCGAAACGGCACATGAGGCTTGTGGAATCCAACTGCCAGAAGGTAAGGATTTGAACTATTACGGCGTTCATTTAAAAATCTTCTCGCCTCCTCAACTGATTCGATGTCGGGTAGAGTTTTTCCTGGTTGTGAATTTATGCGAACTGGACAAACTAAATTTGTTTTCAATTCTCCACTTTTGTCGGGGCACACAGGAGCATTCATGTAGGCTTCTGTAAGTGGATGGAAGGATTTTTGACTCCAACTAAGAGGAAAGTCGTCGGTGTAATTGGAAGATATTCCTGGATGGAATACTTTTCCGACTGAATAAGTCTGATACCCGTGTTGTTTAAAGTATTGTGGAAGAGTGGTGAAATTTCCGGAAAATGTTCTCCAATAGCTGTAAAAGTCGTAAAGGTGAAGGCTGTTAGGACGACGTCCTGTCAACATTGAGTTTCGGCTGGGGGCGCAGAGAGCTTGCTGAAAAAATTGTAAATTTTAGATTTTAAAACAAAAGATAAATTTGTTCTTTATATTTATAGTAGTTCCTATACATTATAGGATGTAAGTAGTGTGCGAAAACATAAAACAAACACACACATTCTTTTAGGAAAGCATTTATGTAGTTCGTTTAAATTTAAATCCTTGTTAATAGGCTTACTAAGAACTGAATAAATAATAAACACAAGTGAATAATACTATGGATTATGAAAGCGTGCGCAACAAAACGTAACGCTGTAACTAAAGAACTATTTCCGGTATACATTTTCAGTTCTTTACAGTCGAGAGAAGAAGTATCGTTTTAAGTGCTAGTAAGTCATTAAAAGTAAGTTCACAAATCAGTGGCATTTTTTATTATAAAACACAACATGGTGTCAGATATACCGGGTCTAATAATATATATAGATGACTTTCTCATATATGGCTCAACTAAAGAAGAGCATGATGAAAGGGTACAAAGAGTGTTAGAGAGAGCAAGGTCAGTGGGGTTAAAATTTAATCAGCAAAAATCAAAATTCTGTCTCTAAGAAATCAAATTTCACGGTCATATTTTTACTGAAAGTGGTATTCAGCCTGATCCCTCAGAAATTGAAGCTATTTGTAAGCTTCCTTGCCCAAAATCAATTCCTGAGTTACAAAGATTCTTAGGAATGGTTAACTATTTGGGATCTTTCATAAAAAATTTATCAGCTAGAAAACCTTCGAAAACTATTGCGAAAGAACACTCAATGGCACTGGCATAAAAGACACGAAGAAGAATTTAATGATTTAAAAGTACTGATTACGCAGGCTCCGATATTGACTTATTTTGATCCTAAAAAGCCGTTAACATTGTCGACTGATGCATCGAAAAATGCTGTGGGTGCAGTAATATGCCATGACTTTAGCCCAATATCCTATGCGTCAGCTACCCTTACGAAAAGTCAAGAAAACTATGCCCAGATAGAAAAAGAGCTCTTTGCTATATTATTCGGTTGCACTCGCTTCCACCAATATATTTATGGCCAAACAGTTCTAGTGGAAACGGATCATAAGCCATTAATTCCACTTTTTAAAAAACCTTTATATGAGGTTCCCTCCAGGCTCCAAAGGCTGATGCTTAAACTTCAAGCCTATGACCTTATAGTTTCATATAAACCCGGTAAACGACAAGTTTAAATATCTCACAAAGTTAGCGGAAATTCGCAATGCCACGATGAATGACCCAACACTGCGTCAGCTAAAGTACTATTGCCAGAACGGCTGGCCTGACCTTATTTTAAAGTCAGAGACGAAATACATGTAATTGATAACTTAGTCTTCAAAGGTCAGAATCTTATCATCCCAAATGATTTAAGGAAACAAATACTACAACAAATACATGAAGGGCATTTGGGTATGGAACGTAGCAAAAATTTGGCAAGAGATCTCGTCTATTGGC
>QYTT01091397.1:0-16746 GCA_006980735.1 Dasypogon diadema
TCGGAAATGAAACTTCCTGCACTTCATCGACATTGCCTTCATCTTGGACTATTTCAAAAGACTCCATAAAATCATCCATTCTGTCCATCGCAAAACAACTAATGTCAAATTTTTCGCATGAAAAGAACATGCACGTAGGTTTTTTTCACGTGAAATGAATGACATTTTTAGAAAAGCTATCTGTTTGAATTAATTTTTCACGCGTCGAAATGAGTACCACTTTGGTGAAAAGAATCGTGGAATTTCACGACTTCATTTCACGCGAGTGAAATCCTGACAGAAATTATATGGAAATATGCGTGAAAAATTCCACGAGTTGGAGATGAATACTATGCTTAACAAATAAATTTTTCTGGGTGGAATTCATGAAATGTATAAAAAATGAAAAAAACACCAATTTATTTGTTATGTTCAAGAGGTGAGATCAGAGCAGGTGATTTATATCGGCAAGCACTGTTCTTCTTACTATTTAACTTCAGAGCAAGACTTTTCCGCCTTACATTTCCAATTTTAAGGTAATTGTAAAAATTTGTTAACGCTAATTTTCTGATGAAGAATATTTCATCGGGCATTAAAAAGAGGTTATTTCAGGTGTTTCATCCTCATAAAAACTTTCCATT
Source organism: Dasypogon diadema (assembly GCA_006980735.1). NCBI lineage: Eukaryota > Metazoa > Arthropoda > Insecta > Diptera > Asilidae > Dasypogon > Dasypogon diadema. The sequence goes on from QYTT01091397.1 coordinate 621, forward strand.
CCTAGTGGAATTTGCTTTTAGATTTCCTCATAGTTCCAGAAAAAGCTGAAGTTTCACTACAAAAAGAAAATAAAAGAAAAGCGTCAATGATCCCGATTGGTGCCTCAAAAGCTCGTAGGTATTCCTGGATCAAGTATTCGTGGCCTAAGGTAGAAGGAGGGGCGAGAGAGGGAAAAGATAGTGGTTATTTTTCGATATATTCTCCCTTTATTTCAATACATTTTCCACATATTTTTTTATAAGTCGTTTAATACCATTAAAATCGTTAGTCTGAAGATTTGACTTCAATCAATGCTGCCTATCCGCCTCATGGGTTTCTTCATCGGAGTTAAACTTCCTTCCCCGAAAATCTGATTTTAGTTTTGCAAATAAAATATTGTCATATAGGGCCAAGTCTGTTTGTACGTTGGATGATCCAATTCCTCAAAGCCGCATTCATTAACAGCAGCCTTTGAGATAGCAGCAGTGTTTACGGGCGCATTATCGTGTAAGAGCAGTACTTTTCGGGACAGTTTTCTTATCCTTTTCTCTACAATGGCTTTACGTAACTTTTGTTGAAGTTCTGCAACGGTATTACGTTCCTTGAAGTCCAGCAGCAGAATATCTTCAGTATCCCAGAAAACTGTTGCCATGACCTTTCTGGCTCTTTTTGTGGCGTTCGCTTTTTTCGGCACTGGTTCTCCGGGGCGAAGCTGTTTCATTGAATTCCATGGTAAAGAATCATAGTTTCATCCCCTGTTGAAATCCTACAGAGAACACTGTCTACGTCGTTATTACATAACTCTAGAAATTGCTGACGGCACTCAACGCGCCGTACTTTCTGCACTAAGGAAAGAATTCGTGGTACACATCTTGCGCTGATTCTTGCCATATCCAACATTTCTAACATTTTCATTTTTCTAGGAAAGATCAATTCAATTTTCGAATCACTATTTCAAACTGTTTGAGAATACTGTCCTGACAGGTGCACAGAAAAAGAATTCCAGGAAATTTTAATCAGAACCCTTCGAGGTCATGAATACTTGGACCGCACTATGTACATATATGCCAAACTGTTTTCTAATAATTGTTTTGCTTCAGGCATTAGGAACTACAAAATGACACCCTTTATCTGCTAGATTGATTGAAAATCCTCTTTGAATTGAAGGCGGAACAAGGACGTAATTTCCTATGCAGTCATATATGATAGAATCGTGCAACCTTCATTAGTTTTGAAATTCAGAAATTAACTTGAAACTTCAGTAAGCTCCCATATTGCCCACTAAAGGGAAGGTTGGGTAAGGCAGGCAGGAAGATTCCTAATGTGGATATCCTAGTGTGAATATTAATTGTGCAAAATATCAAATTCCTACAGTAGATGCTTAGGCTAAAAATGACATCTTCTCATCCTTTATGAAAAAGCAAATGTCTCAAAAATTACTCGCTCGATGCACTTGAAATTTTAGTATGTTATTGGCTATTGTAAAGGGAGATTTTAGGGAAAAAATTTTAAATTACGGCGACCTTTTAATTTTTTTTCCATGTTGATTTTGAAGGACCGTTTTTATATTTTCTTCAAATAATCTTCGTGCCAATGTGTATCAGTTATCAAAATTACACGGTTAAAAATTTTGGAGTAAATTTTAATATTTTTGGTATTATATATATGACTGCACCAGAAAAATATTAAAAGCTAATCCTTGGCATATATTAAAATGAAATACTTCTAGCCTTAAACTTTAATACCAATGATGAGTAAATTTGAGACGTCTACCTGTAAAAATTGAACCCAAGCTGTCAACCCAGAAAATTTTTTATTTGTATTTTGTAGTATTAATATGAAAGAATTAAAATACGGAGCCGTAATTCTCCTTAAAATCCATTTGTCCTCTTAATAGCAGTCCGCTTAAATATTGAAACTCAATATAATCATATTTAATTTTAGATTTGTATTTGAAAAATATGAAAAGGTAATACAACTTTAGAAACAACTAAGTCATACAAAATGTAACTTTTCGTTTCTCGAATTTTGGGTCGATTCAGAACTAAATTTATTGAGAATATCACAAGTACTTATATACTATACAAAAATTTCTATTACGAATTATAAGCTAAATAAAAAAGGTTTTTCATATGTGGCAAAAAGTGTTGCCACTCGCATTGAATATAAGCCTTAATATCAGAAGAGTATTAGAATTTACTCTCGGATTTTTAGCCGTGTAGAGAGCGATAGCGAACCCGTATCATATCCAGAAAGCAAGGAAAATATTAAAATACCAAACTAAGCAAATAACTTTACCGCTAACACAATACAGAAATTTTATCAAAAACCGACCAGTTGCTAAGAGAAAGGAATTCTTAAAAATTCTGTACAATTTCAAAAAACTGAGTGCGTGTCTCGGAACACATGCCATAAATATTTGATAACAAAAAAGCTAAGTTTTTAAATTGATGATTTGTTGGGGTAGTCACCACACACTTATTGACAAAATACGATTATACGGGAATTCCTATTTCTAGAAACCCAGCAAAAAGAAACACTACAATTATTTCCATGATTTATTTTATTTATAAAACATACAGAAAAATTATATACAATACAACGGTGTAAGGAGCAAAGTTTTAACAGAAAATCGCACAACTCTAACTTGTCCGCCGTTTTCAGTTCCGAGATATTCCTGAGCAATAGTTTCATCGTTGCACTTGTCGTAAGCTGTTAATTTTTTTTTATCTACACGCACGCACGTGTTCTGTTCACTAAAATCCCACTTCGTAGAAGAACTTTCAATTCAAATATTTATTTATTGTGAACACGATGTCGCCGTCGGTCGGAGAGAAGTGTCCCATCTGCGGAAAATATTTGAGAAATTCATCTGGTCGAAAAAAAATTTTTGTAGATTTTCTGAAGGTGTAGTTTTCTGTTAAAAGTGTCGTACACGTGTTTATTGAAGAAATAAAACATTTAAACACAATTTTATAAGTGATCAGAAAATAACAACTGTTGTATTGCCACTCAACAAAATATTTTTAAGCCAAGAGAAAAAGAGCCAATGCGAATCAAATACGATCATATAAACATATATTTATTATACATATATGTATACAAAACGTAAACATATATTCTTCTAAAGAGGCAGGAATTAGTTCCAGAATCTTGAATTTTTGAATCATATTCAATTTTTATAAGAGTAAATGCGAAAAATCTTTTTCTTTGCGAATAATTAGGAAAAAACGAGTTAAAATTTAAGATAAAGTTGAAAGAAAGCCAAAGAGACATTTAAGTTGAAAAGGAGCCAAAGAGCCTGTTACGCACAATTTCTGGTGCGTAAGGTTTCGCCGACTAGCGCTGGAGATGGGTGTGGGCCTGAAACATCGCGTTAGGCGCCACGTGGTTTTCACAAATTATACTTTACCTGCCGGAGACCACGAATTCAAGCCAAAGACGCGATAAAACAGATTTAAAATCAATGAAACACTGTTTATATTGTACGTTCTTTTAATCTCCGAAATTCACTCAAAATTAAGAGAACACAAAGTGAAAATTCTAAACCCTATCAAAAGGGGCAAACTGGGCGGCACTTTCTCACAGGCACACAAAAATTTTAATTTAAACAACAACAAAAAAATCAAATTTAAAGGAAAAGGGCTACTTAGCTTTATCCTTGAAGCTCAGAGTTCCTCTACTTTATCCCCGATCCAATCCACACGTTGTTTTCACTCAGGGCTTCTTGGGTTTTCTCGGCCCTTTTCTCCTTCTGTTACAAAATTTCCACTTTTTTTTCCTCCGGCAATAAACCACACAAAAAATTCGCCACGATTTCATTCTAATCTTTTCTTCTGCTCTGCAACTTTTTTTTCTTTTCTCCTTACACACTTTTTTTCTTTTGCGCGATCAACTCTGCTTCCACACTTTTTCACTCACAAGCTAGTTCTGGCACTCCCTCTTGGGTTTCTCGCTTCACCTACCGAAGCCATTGATGTTTTGCCAGATGTTTTTGGCTTCCTGCCTCCCATTTTGAAAATTTTGGCATGGCCTTTTGTCGGTTATTTTCAAAATTTGAATTCTTTGCGCAAAATTTCGATATTTGTTATAATTTGATATTCGATTGTGGATATGGGGGCCAGGTTTTGGTTTCGATGGGGCTTCGAGTTACAGGAAACCCAATATAGCAGACTTGCCGGAGAATTTGGGTTTATTTTCCATTTTTACGTTTTCCGTTTCTGTGGTGTGCGTTGGTTTCGTTTAGCAAGGAAACTGTATCCGGTAGGTATGTCACACAATTTGAAAGTATATCTTCTATTTATTAAACACCCTAATCCTTTCTTTCAGAACAAGGTAAAACCTGCATTGTCCACGCTGCCGAATTCGCCTTACACCTTAATATTTACAAGGTAAGTAGAAGTTCTCATTTCCATATGTAAACCCTAATCCTATCTTATGAACTAAACAATTCCTATCCCTTATAACAACTATAATCCCTAATACATTTACGACGATCCTATTCCTTACAATCCTAGAATCTATCTACTCCATTACATGCGATCTATCCATTATATTCTGTTGTAACTTCAATTTAGTCGTTATGCTTTTCTTTTGCAGGCATATTTCATTAATATTTTGCCACTTGAAGACTTTGACTCGGTTTGCTTCGCAACTGGTAAGTAATATCCCAATTTAGTGTGTGTTTGTCTGTACGTATTATCAGCGGATGACAATGTTTGAGGGTGGAAGGGGAAAATATCTGGTCCGTATTCCAAATTCTATTCCACAGGTGTGTAGCCAGAAAAGGATAAGCCATAGAGGAGAGTTAAGAGAAAAAGAAAAGTTAAGCCTCATAGTTCCTCCTCTGTAAAACAATAATAGGAATTTCTTTGCAGGTTCAGCTTATCACTTGGGAGAGAGCAAAGACGGCACAAACACTTACCCATCACTCCTATCGTATTGCGCTCTCTCAGGCTATCTGGACCAAGGCCCAATATGTACCATAACAAGCCATTTATAAAAGTTTCTCTGATATAGAGCCAAAGTGGCAATCCTGATTGTCGGTAAATCAAGAAGTTCAAGTTATGTAGCTGGAGCTTCAAGGAACTTTGAAGTAACTGAAGCATGTTCTGTTACTGACACGGATACCCATTCTGAAACCTCTAGATCGGATGCTAAGGTTTCCGACATTCAAAAGTGCCTTTTTGGATGAGGAAGTTTTTGCGTCCGATGCTTGCCTAATTCCTTTTTACGCAAGTGAATAAAACTTCCTGCACAAATCCTACGAGGAAGTTTTTGAGTCACAAAACTGGTTTTCTTCCTCAGTTTTGCTTTCAGAGTACTTTGTTGTCAATTCTACTCTCAAATTTTTCGTTTTCCACAGATAAACAGTTTTCAACCCACCCGAATTCACGCAATAAGTGAAAAGAGGAATTCGAAAAACTTCCTACTCGAGCTGCTTGCTTGCTCCTGCGCCTAGCCGGAAGCAAAATTTTTGTCGCGAGCACAACCCCGCTTCTTACTGCATGTTTCCCTATCCTATCCTTTCTCTGCAATTTTCGTCAGTCGGACGCAAAATCTGCATCGTCAAAAAAGGCATTAAGAAAGGTAAGGGGTATTATATATAATATGAATATTTTTTTATTGGAGATTAGCATACTTTATGAATACAAGCCATTTATGTAAGAAGCTTCAGTTTTACACCGAAGGAATTAAATATACTGACTGGTTTCTCTTTACAAAATATTGAAGGACTTGGAAATATGGTGGTTTCAATCCGCGAAAATAATCCCCGCAAAAGCATTGAAGTTATTTAAGTTGTCTTAGCACAACTTCATACTGGAACGTCCAACAAGCTGGTGTCAAAAATTTTAAATCTAGAACATGAATAAATGATATCAGACTATTCAAGGAGAGTTATTAACTGTTCTGAAAATATGTTCCACTCTCGGGGTTTGGTCTAAGCGCGAATAATAGGTAAAACTTGGTAGAAAACTATACGACTACTATGGCAAAGATTGTGTATGATGCAGCAGATCAATTTAATTTCATATTGCTATACATCACAAAAGCAAGAATAATGTGTATCAAAGTAAATTGTTTTCCGATGTATACAACGGAAGGTTATATCGGTGATATGCTAGGTCGTTATTTAGCAAATTCATGTGATCTGGAAAGTTGATTTAGAAGACCCAAGTGATTTGGTGATTTTATTGCAATCTAGTGGCATTTTTATTCTCGATCGGGCGTTTCGTGACCTTGTACCTTTTACAGAATCCAAAGGTTACAAGGTTTTAATACCTGTTCTTAAACGCCAACAACAGCAGTTAGCTAGTCAACAATATTCCCGATTGCTTACTAAAATTCGATTTGTTGTCGAATGTGCACATGGCAGGCTAAAAAATAAACACTCGTTTTTGGATCACATTTTAGACAACAAGTAATTGAAAAAGAAAAATCGACAGCTTTCTACTGAACGAGTTCGGAGGAAGATTATCCTAGAAACGAAAAAAAATGTTCATTAGGAGTTGAGCAACAGGAATGGTTGCGTAAAAAACTACTATTCCAATTGGTGACAATAGATGTTTTAGATTTTTCAGAAATGATTTAGAGGGAGCTAAAAATTCTGTTTACTGGAACCTACCAGTACGGACAAGCAACATCGTACCTGACCGAAATTATTAATGAGGATGGATAAAAGAAATGTTCTGTAGGTAATGCATTGCAAAACCCCCGTGACTATAAAACACAAGCCATGAAGTAGGATTTGCACATGTGTGAAATAGTTTTTTATGAACGCTTTTAAAATAGGAATAAAGAGAAAAGTAATCCGAACATGAGTCATCGGTCTACTTTCTCTATATTAAGACGTTCATAAAAAGCAGTTCATGTGTGAGTTGCAATTTCTGCTTCGCGGCTTGCTCAATGGCATGCGAACGATTGAATGTTGCTCGCATGTAGCCGCTGTCATTTTTTTTCTTTCTGATGGTCGATATTTGTCAAGGGCTTTAAGTACAACCGAAATATTGAGTAGGTACATACTTTATTTACCAAAAATGGCATTCAAGTCATAATAGAATAAAACAGTGACGAAGATTAGAAGATTAGATATAAAATATATAGATATATAGATATAAATAGACTGCCAGGGATTGCAGAAGAAGGCCGCACTTTGTAAAGTTCAAAGGAACAAAAATTTACAGAAAACAAATTTATAAAAGTTGTGAAGAACTAGCCTTGGTTTACGGCGCTACCAGGTTAAGGACCAATTTTATTTTGTAAATTTGTTTACCGGCTGTTGTTTAACTTGAGTTCGTGCCACCTCATGTATCTTCTCGTGACTTATCTGTCCTGTTTTCCCAGCAAGGGGAAGAAGAAGGCTTTACATTGTAAAAATCACAGTTTTAGTGCGGTGTTGCAGAACATTGGAATTTTTTAGCCTACTTGTGAAGTCTTCATTTATTCCTTGCATGGCAAAATATCCCAGTAGGACCGGTAAGCTTACAGAAGTGCTTAAAAGCTACTTCCTAGTAAGGGGAAGTACTTACCAAGTATCTTATACAAGTGCTTATTTTTACACACGATGTCATAGGCGGTGAACAAGGAGTTCGTGCAACATTGCATAACGAACTGAAAAAATTATGTATTAAATACATTTTAAATTATTTCAATATGATTTCTCATTCCTTATACCGCTGTATTGTGTATATTTTTTCTGAATATTATAAATAACTCATGGAAATAATTGCAGTTTTTCTTGTTGTTTGGTTTCTAGAAAAAAGGATTCCTGTATAACCATATTTTGTCAATAAGTGTATCAGTAAATACCCATATCGCATTTGTTTAATTTGGTTCTGTAATTTTGAAGACTAATGCACATGAGGATTCTTTGATGAAAATATGAAAGTGGTCTTTCAAAGACAACATATTTTCACTATGCACCCTGTAATTTGAAATTTTTTTCCTAAAACGTCCCTTATACATTTAAAATTTTAAATAAATCGAGTGAGTAATTTGTCTTTAATAAAAGATTAGAAGTACTACTGTAGCGATCTGATATTTTACACAATTAATTTCCTCACGAAAAATTATCAAAATACGGGGGGTTAGGTGCTAGCTTATTCTGCTATAGCCTTTGAATTTAGTGAATTTTGAAAGAATGCAAGATGTAATAGTAGGTTACCTTTCTAATTCTAAAATCAGGCATTTTATTTCGCCGAGAATAATTGCTCATTTTTCTAAAGCTAATTATCCTCCTGTTAAATCATTCCATTGAAAAAATTCCATTGAGAGCTTTTTTCACAGACTATTTATGTTTTTACCTTTATAATTTATTTACACCTCTGATCCTTCACCCTCCTTTGTTACACCAAAAAATTTCCCAATTAAATTTGACAAAATTCCGTGGTTTACAGGGGGCTTCTTATCAGAATCGAGATCAGCCAACTGTACCGAAACTTGGGTTGTCATCACAACACGAAATTCTGAAGTAAATAAGTCAATATCCAAAGTTTAATTAAATGTGATTAATGCGAGTAATCAATTGTAAGCGTGAGCGATCAAACGAGATTTATCTACTTTCAACGCGCTAACCAGAAATTGATTTCGAGTAATTTAGAACATTTGTTGATGGTAATCGCACGGAGGGTTGTTCTTGTGATGTGAAAACAAACCTATTGGGAGAGCTTTGCTGCACGTTGAAGTTAATTTTATTTATTTTGGGAATAAATAGATACTTAACACTCATGACACTTAGAATATATTTAATTGAATTGGGATTTATTCTTTTGCACATTTTTCCATATTTTTCATAATTAAAAGTTTTCCCAATTTTTAGGTTATTTTGAAAAACGAAGGAATATAGTATAATATAATAATTCAGTTTTTGCTCACTCTACTAGTGAAAGAATGCCGTGCTTACCATAAAAGATGCAATATAGCTATTAATTGGCAACGAAAGCACTTGTAGGGAAACTATATAATAATTTTTTATGTGCCTAGGCACTTTATTGAAAAACATATTAAAAGGAAAAGACTCAAAAATTGCGACTTTAACTACCCTAACAGGTTATATATACAAAAGGTATATGAAATGATATAATATAGGCACAAAACACATATAAATACACAAAATGCACATAAAAATAATACATATATGATGCACTCTATTTCCGCGGAGTTTCTGAGTTTGAGGTAGTTGAGGCTGTGCGGTCAATTAAGTCACAGGCTATGGGTCTTGATTTTATTGATACTAGATTTCTGAAATTGATTTTGCCTCATACTCTTCCATATTTGTGTCATATCTTCAATTTCATTCTGACAAGTTCTGAGTATCCTGTCTCTTGGAAGGCGGCTAAGGTTATTCCAATTCCTGCAGGGTCTCAGGCTAATGAGCCAGCGGACTTTAGACCTATAAGCATTCTGCCATTTTTGTCTAAGGTTATGGAGAAATTGATATATCAACAAATTGTTGAACACAGTCCGGGTTTCGTAAAGGACATAGCACTCTAACAACTTTGTTAAATGTTGCAGATGATATAAGGTCCAATATGGATATCGATCAAGCAACAGTGCTTGTTCTATTAGATTTTTCAAAGGCCTTTGATTCTGTTGACCATCAAATTTTGCTATCTAAGTTGGAAATGCGCTTCGGTTTTTCACCCTCTGCAATTAATCTTGTTAGAAATTATATTTCTGGCCGTGTGCAGTGTGTGTCCGGGATCAGTTTTCTGAGAGTATTGAGTTGAACTGTGGCGTGCCTCAGGGATCTATACTGGGCCCTTTGCTGTTTATAACGTACATCGATGATTTAAATATAATAGATCTTAAATCTTAAATATTGCCAAATATGCCGATGACGTACAAATGTATCTGTCTGCACCACAAGATCAAATACCTAAATTGATACGGGATATTAATGCTGATCTTGAAGTAATACATATGTGGGCTACGCGTAATTGTCTCCGACTCAACCCTAATAAGACTCAAGCCATCATTATCCACAAGAACAACGTTGATAGTAGTAATCTACCGAGGCTAACGCTCAATGGAACTCACGTAGCTTTTAGTGATACTGTCAGAAATCTGGGTGTTACATTCAACAAAACGTTGACATGGTCGGATCATGTAGGTATGATTTCTGGTCGAATATATGGGACCATTAGACAGCTATGGTCATCATGTTATAACCTGTCCAGTAGAGTCAGGAAACACTTATTTATAACCACAATCATGCCCCTTATAAATTATTGTGATAGTTTGTACAGTTCTCTGGACTCTGAGAGCGCTGCAAAATTACAGAAAGCATTTAATGCCTGCATAAGATTTGTTTTTTGTTTACGTCGCTTTGACCATGTCTCCCCATATGCTAAATCCTTGCTTGGTATGAGTCTCACTGATCATTTAAAATACAGGAAATGCTTGATGTTTTATAAAACCATCCTACAATCGAAGCGTCCCTTTTTTGTTGATGCTTCCGGGCTTTCAATGTAAGACCGCTCGCACTGAAGTTGAATTTAAGAGATACTATAGACTTCTTATTCTTAATAATGTATAGTAGTGCTATCTGAAACCTTTCGAGCTCTGGTAGTTAGTATAATATAATATAATTTGTTTATCTATCTATTTTTCCTTATTTTTCTTCTTTTTTACTTAATTATTTTGTCTTCCTCTACAACTATTTTCAGTTGTTTACTTCTAAATCTTTTGTAAATGTACATTATAAGGTTAGGCCTTTGTACATAATCTTGAATAAATATTATTATTATATTATTATTATTATTATAATATAAAGAGACACAAAAGCTAGAAAGGAATGACACAAAACCTAATACAAATGATAGATGAAAAGGTACATCAGATACATATATAAAAGACTTTAAAATAAGATTTATACAAACAATGACTCTAGATAGCAAAACTTAACAGTATAAAGTGATTTCATTGAAAATCGACCAATGGTTCTGAATCAACTCCCTCAGATTTTTATATTTTATTAAATTGTACCGCACAAGAAAACAATAATATGTGTAAAATATTTTTGCTTTCGAATAATTATTTTTGAAGTTATGATTTTTTGAAAAATTGTTAAATACCAAAAAATCCAATTTCTGGTCAGAGTTGAAAAATCATAACTTCTGTAATAGTTAACATAGAATAGTCGTTGATGGCTCGTTTTAAAGGTTACACTCCAAGGATTGCACAAAAAATATCGTGCAATCAAATGCAACAAAAAGGACCCTTAGAGTCTTTTTTTCGTCCTTCGTCCTTAAATATCCGGAAATGCGTATTTTTGAATTTTTTCATATTTCAATATGTTTCACAGCCAAGTGTTTCCTAACTACCAGCAAAATTGCATAATGGGACCTCAATGGCACAAAAAAATGTTGACTGAGAAACATTTATTGCCAAAAGTTCTATTGTTCCAGGCAAGAGGGAGTCAGGTGGGCTACTTATATCAAATTTACTCAAATTACAAATTGTTACGCGATATTCATTTTATCTTAAATCATGACAACATATAGATAATAATTATTCAGCTTAGACAATTTTAAGCAAAACTTCTGCATGAAATATTTAAAATTAAATTCACTAATAAATTAAAGAATTAACTGTAACTAATATCAGTATTAAGGTGGCTATTCCAGTCCTCAACATTTAACAAATTTAACAATTCACCCTTACTCAATGCATTTTTGCCGAAACATTGACGCCTTATTTCGCAAAGAATTGGGCATAATGCTATGAAATATTTGGACGTTTTGGCATGCAGTGAGTGAGGGAGAGTTGCTGTTTGAACTCCGACAAAGAGCAAGTATTAATCCCAAGAAACTCATGCTTAGCGTTAAAAATCAAATTTTTAGGTTGTATTCTAGCTGATTATAGGTACATATTATGGTGGGCGCCCAACTTTGCCTCTCATGTAGCGTCTTCAAAAGGCGATATCGCTGTGGTTTCACATAGCTCGTTTTGTCCTGCATTAACATCGGTAAGTCCCATTGGCAAAGTGCAGTGGCTTCTTTCCGCTAAATTCTTCCACTCGCTGTACAACAGAGTTATCCTATGAATCACCTCGTCAGCTACTAATTTTGGAAAACGATCTGAGAGTTCGATACTTTTAAAAGGTATTTGGTATGGGGTTTTAAAGCGTATGAAAATACTCAGTCAAAACCTATTTCCAGTGTTAGCATGTAGTTTGGCGTGCTCTCTGGCAAAGCAAAAATTCGCAAAAAATTCTCATCATACACACGATAAACCCATACCTGAGCACCGCAACACACTATTAATCTTATAACTGAATGGAAAATTTGCCACTTAGCCGATATGGAAACATCTCCTTTTATCAAAAGCTCTGCCCAAGACGAATTTTTACTTGCTTTTGCCTGCGCTATTTTTTCTTTAAAATTCTCCGTAAAAATTATTCAGAGAATTTCTTCTTTTACATTGATATGAGCATTAATAAATATATATGTATGCATTTTCTCTATCCTGTCATTCCCAAATGAGACATTATTTTCAAAGATATAAGTCCTTTACGTGGATTTTTTCTTTCTTGCTTATTGCTCCGCGGTGCGGCGGCTTCCAGATGGGACAAATCGGGTCCTTAATAAATAGTAATAGTAATATCTAACTAAACACTTGCTATAATATATAAGATTGGTAAATTATATTTAATAAGAAGTAGTTGTGATATAAAGTTTTTAAATAATTTAGTTATTGTTTCTGTTATTAATATATTATATTTATTATTTTCCAGTATGATATCATTTTTGGTAGAAGAAAGAATCCTAATAGGGCATTTCACATTAGAACTGATGAGAGCCTCGCAGGAACTTTTAATATGGCACACCGTCCTACAGCCCGTTCTGGCCCTGACAGTGTTAGGGCATGCCCTAACAAATTTCTGCTCGGGTAACTTTACATCACTGGCGTCAATAGATATGCGCGAGAACTGATCCGGTTTTGTTCGGCTGCAATGTAACCACATTTCTGTCCGGTCGGATTTAGGCCAGTATGGTGCGGCACGGTCTAGTTCTGTTGCGCTCTAATGTACCCACGGCCTTAGATTTAAAACCGAATGAGGTCCTCCATCCTACACAAATACGTTGGTTGCCCCTAAGCCCTTTTACTGTTACAAATGGTGTTTTTTTACACACCAGTCTGCTGAAAATGTTAGCGCTGCAAAACAACTTTTTACTTTCTTTTCAGACTCCTTTTTAAAGCTATATTTTTTATTCTTGGATCGGGTTCTTCCTAAATTTAATAGTTTGAATGGTTACTTTCAGTCTGTCAAAGTTGTTATTACTAATGTACATATATGTTCTATAACAGAGATTGATCCAAGTAGTATTGATCACATACTAAGTGATGAGAATGTTTACGTGCCTGTGAAAGTCAGACAACAGCTTGATATAATATCCAAACTTTAACAAGGAAAATTTTTTTCTAAATAAAAATTAATTTTTACAAAATATAAAAAATTGCTATATCAAAGGTTGTGAAAACTTTGAGAAACGGTTTGACTTTAATGATAACATTGTATCTAAGTTGCATAATTTAAGCCGAGTATTTCGGAAAGTTACAATACACGTAATGAATACCATTATTTTGTTTACATGAAAGTTTACCAAGAATTGCAAAGGACATTTCTTTGCGAGAATTTTAAGTTACCACCAAATTTAGAAAGTGAGCCTTGGGAAATTAAAGATGAAACAGGTTCTAAATTTGTATTGAATATATTTAGTTTATCACTTTCCAGTGAAAGAATTTTTTCAAAAGTTTTTTTTTTTTGATAAAAATAAAGCATCGAAATAAGCTTCACAGGCTTTTAAAAAGTCGACCGGGTGGTTGAATTGATGACAACATCTGTCCCGCACTCTTTAACTTCGCGGTGGAGGAAAAATGGGCCTACTAGTGGCCTAAGTTCTAGGGATCCGTGCGATCTCACACCCAATTAAAAAAAAAAGCTTCACACGGAAACAGTAAATGCTTCACTATAATCTTGGAGGCCATAAAAGAATCTGTATGTGTTAATTTTATTCCAACTTCAGCTATGCATTTAAAATTTAAGGGTGATATTTACAAAGCCACTGGCCTCATTGAAGAAGATGTGTACACAAACTTTAGTCTCTTCTTCGTTGCCAGGTTGCACTTGGCCGCTGCTGGCGACCATGCACTGCGTTCTGACTGGCCTTTCACTGGTACTGCACGCCGTCTGCAGCACTTTACGTTTAGACTACATATTTTTATTTTTGGCATTTTTTGAATCCAAAATTTTGCCCCCATTTGCCTGAGGCAATTTTAGTTCCGGTAGTAAATATTTTATTTGGTTAAATTCTTGTGGAAATTGTACTTTTTGGGAATAAATTTTGATTGTGTTAAGGTTCGTTGTTATGAGCAAACTCTTTACAGCATCGCCTTATTAAGCCTGCATATTTTCATATACCCTTGGTTTCTCTATTCCAAAACGAAAAGTTTCAATACAAAGGTTATTAAAAGTATTCAAAATATTATTTAAATGTACGATGTATCTTTATTTCTTTATTTATAGACATTGGTGAGGTGCTATTAAGTGCGTGGAAGATAGTGGGAAAGCCTACACATTTGAAGGTCGTTGCGAATACTTAAGAATGAATACTTTATTATTACTTTGCTTTCCTTCCTACTTTTAGGGTGTAACATAATTAAGCTTCTTTTCTTATCTCTTCTAAAACAAAAACGTTTCGAGAGGATGGGACACACAGATATGTTACTAATATTAAAATAATCTGACAGGAAATGTAAAGATAGGAAATCAAATCCCTGCAAGGGGCTGCCATATGAAATTTGTAATATCTTTTTATTAAATAGAAATTCTCCGTTCCAGTTCTAACGCAAAATGATTTGTCATTCGCAATCTCTGTGTTCTAGAAAGTTGTTTTACATAAAAATATTTACAACATATGTGTATTTTTTCATAAAGGTAAATATATATTTATAGGCGGTGATATATTTCGAAAGGCTGAGGTTTCTGAAAAAAGCAAGCACTTGGGCTCACCCAGGCCAAACTTAAAGGTTACGTGGAGATCAACTTTATTTTCTCTATAACACTCTATTCTTGACACTGGAAATGGAGAAAGTGTGAACTTTTACTTTCGAGAATATGGTGTACTTGTGGGCCTAAGTGATCTATATGGGTCACTTTAATCAATAGTCAGTAATTGTACATATTCGAATAAATACTTCAGATAACAATTATTCGGCACAGAGAGATGTATTTAATCACTATTTTGACCTTAATTATCTCCAAATATTTGAAGATATTCCATATTTCCGTCCCCTTTTATTTGTATACTCTGCATAGGTGGGATATCATAAATCAAAGTAATCGTTTGTAATGCATGATAGGTATGCAAAAAATAAACTACATATCCATTAATGCGAGATCAAATACCATTTGATACCTGTGCGTTTGCGTATCTACACTATAATTCGAAAACCCTTTAAAATTTACTGATCGATATATTTGTAAAGTCAACTTCACAAAAAGGGCCAACTCTGCGGAGTTTTCTTATTAATGTAACATTATATTTGTATTTAATAGTATTTCAAATATTGTTTTAATATACAATCTATCTTCATTTCTTTTTATATATTTTTTAAAGTTGATTTCTCGCCTTGGTGCAGTACTAAGGAGCGCGTTCATAGCTTGAGAATATGGTTTTCACGTTTGAAGGTCCGCTGCGAATATGTAAGAACGGGTAGCCGCAGACAATTCACTACGTAGGGTATAACATAATTAATCTAGGCTAGTTTTCTTGCTTCTTTTTTACTTTTTTTTTACTTTGTAAGGTTCACGAAGAGAAGGTATTCTCCAAACCTTCTAGAGAAGTAATTTCTTACGGGTGCTTGGGACCGAGGTAATAAGCTTTCGTTAAGCTGGTACATATGTTTTTATTGCTTTATATAATTTTATATTTTATGTTTAGTAGATGTCACATGCTGAATTTTATTCATTTAAAATATTGTTTTCCTCAAACTAAGCACTCTTACAGAAAAATTGTAAAAATCACACCAACTGAGAGTATTATGATTCACTCAGTTTTAGGAAAAGTGTAAATGCGTTGTTAATTTTCCAAATCTCCTTAATTTTAGGCAGACACATTGCTAAGATTCAGATCGGAAGAG
>QYTT01091398.1:0-10740 GCA_006980735.1 Dasypogon diadema
GCGTAAGCAGCTGACCATGCTCGGTGCGCAGGGTCACACAACTGGCCGTGTGCACTGGTGTTTATATTTTAGAATTTGTTACTTAGCAGCCGGACACTGTGCGCAGCGATTCTCTTTACAAATTTTGCGTAGGCGCGAGAAATTTTTTATTTGATTTTGTTCGAATAAAAATTTTTATCACCTAGTCAGTCAATGAGAGAAGTCTCAATTCAGTCAATCTAAAATATTGTATTGTATTGCATATTGTAACTTTTATAGTTTAGATTATGCTATTTTAATTGAAAAGAGTTTATACTTGTGTGTGATTTTAATTTAATAAAAAGTTATTGTCAATGGTTCATTGGAGAATTTGAAGACTTTGCACACCTAGGGAATTCTATAAGTCAGTTGGTAGTGCTGACTATTAATTGATGCAAAACTACCACACTATGAAGCTGAGGAATATACCCAAAGATTTCTTCTGTTAATAATATCATCCGTAGAATAGTATATTTTAGGAAACCACTCTTCATAAGTAAGTTCGGCTTTAGTAATTTCTAGAACTCACTGAAATTGCTCCTAGGTACATAAAAATACTTTCATCCTTTGTACTTATAGTATTCAGGGTATAGGGGAAAATCTTTGCGTGCAACAAATTCTTATGGCAAAATTAACCTTTCAGTTAAGATTAGACGGAATAACATGCCATACTTTTGGGATAAAAATTATGCTCGTTTGGAATTGAAAATTTCAGCATCAAGTTTCTTAGGCACGAGTGTCAAGTAATCCTGTACATCTTTGCAATAAGAATTTAACGAGATCTAGATATTCTTCGCAATGATCTGGAGATTGAATCCTAAATAGGTTGAAATACTCTCCAACGATTCATACAAATTAGCAAGCAGTGCTTGTGGAAAACGCCCCTATAATATAATTTACTGCTGTTTTTTAAAGCCAATAATTCTTGTGTGTGTTTCCAGTATAGACAGTCTTGGCAAGGCGAAGGTATTCTATAATTTTCGAATATGACCTTAGTGTTGTATATTCTTTCCTCTAGGGGTCACGCTACACAGGATAAAAGCATTCATTCCAGCTATAGATTCTTTTGGATTTGAGACTGATTTACGCACCCACACTCAAGGCCAGGCTTTCTGTTTATCGTTTTTCCATCATTGGCAAATTATGCCAGGAGACTTGACAAATCCGTTGTCATAGGACCATGACCATGACATAATTATGAAAGATTCAAGTTGTTATAACCATAATCAAAGATAGAGAAGGTAGTAGCTAAAGTTAGTACAAACTCTGATATCTTGTAAAATATATTTCAATAGTTGTATGTATATACTACTTTGTAAGGAAATTAAACGAATTGTTTTGGAATTAAATACGTTTTAAGCTAAGCAATATAAAATAACGTAATAAACTGCCAACACTTTGTTATTGATCCTTTGGCGATCCATTGTCCCAAAGTAAAACGCTTTGCCTTCTTTGTTCCATCTTTTGTAATCGGTGCATATTTTGAATTTGTTTAAAATGCTCCGTCAGTTCTTTAAAATGGACTTCTTGTTTTTCTAGTGAGTTTTACCTGAATTAGAGATGGTAAGGAAATGAGCAGACCTTACGATATTTTTTACCTTTAAGAAAAATTTCATGGGTAGTAAAATCAATTGTAAGTAGTTCTTCAATAAACTGGAAAATGTTTTACCTTAATCAGCTAGCTACAACTGAATACGATAAATCCTTTTGCTTATTTCGTCATTTAAACCTTCAGAGTTGAGATATTAGCATTGACAGTTATCAGAGTTCCTCGGTCGATTATTTCTAGCTGCATTTAGTATAACTTGATCCAGGAATTCATTGTATAGTTCAACCTGTAAGAAATTAAATCTTCAGTTATTTCAATAAAGCGTAAGACGTTTAAAATTAATGTAGGCCAAATTATTTCATAGAAAAATCTAGTGCAATTATAATTCACTTACTGTTCGTACTATTCCACGGTATCGATAGAAATCCACCAAGATATCCGCAAATAGTCAGACCGCTCTACTTGGTCTGGTACCATGGGCCCCATATACATGGCACTATACAATTCTAGTTATCTATTTTCATAAATTATACTAATTATATTTTAAGATAATATCAATTATATAATATAGATACAATTTGCCCCAAATAATTACAAGGAAAGAACTTGTAAATATAAATCGCACATTTTGTAAAAGTATTGGTATAGGCAGCTCACACATTTCTTTTTGGTTTTCCGATATTTCTTTTAATGGCTATTAATGACTAAAATGTGCAAATAAATAGTAATACAAATTCATTTTAAAAGATGTACATTATTTTTCATACCTGAAATGAAAATTATTTCCTCCACTGTGTTAAACCTTAGATGTACGAGTCCAGTTACTATACTTAGGAAGGAGAAGATACTTTTTTAGGGACGGCTGTTCTAGACTTAAGCCTCAACCCACCTCGAAATCCTAATTTTGCAGCTCTGCCATAATTTCCTCCCCTTTCTGCTCCCAACTCCTCATTTCCTGTTTTCTCTCCCTGAAATAAATAGAAAGAAATCACAAAGAATCTTGTTTTTAAAACATAAATATTCTGATTGCAGAACATACCTAAAAATTGCACTTTGCTAAATTTACCCCAATTTCCAACGTTCCTGCCTTTCTCAATTCTCCACTCCCTTCGCGAAGTTCCCTGCTTTCCCTTGCGCACCTGTAATCACAACATAACTTCAAGTAATAATGATTATTTGCAACATAAGAAAATCTTTCCTCAAAATTCCAATTTCCCCAAGTTGTCCTGCTTTTCTCCACTTTCCCTTGCTTCCCCCACTCAATTTCTTGGTGCCGTGCGCACATTTTAGCTATAAAAGTACGAGCTCGGCCTTCTTTATGGATTCAACCTTCGACGTGTGCGGATCACTGGTAAGTGATTGCTTTGGGTGTTGACCAGCATTTTTTACTAACAAATTCACTTGTACTGGGTATTGACCAGGCAAGATTTACTAACTTATCCCACTTGTTCTGGGCGTTGACCACGGCAAGAATTCCAATTAATCCCACTTGTTTTGGGCGCTGACTAGGGCAAGATTTCCTAACCTCACTCATTCTGGGCGTTGACCAGGGCAAGAAATCCTATCAATCACTTGTTCTGGGAGCTGACCAGTACAAGATTTCCTTTCATTCCCATTGTTCCGGGAATTGACTGGAACTAAATTCAACATAACCTCACCACTAGTTCGGGGTGCTGACCAAAGCTAGATTTACTAATCATACACTTGTTCTGAGTGTTGATCAGAACAAGATTAATACTAACTCCACTTTATTCTGGGCGCTGACCAGAATAAAAAATTTTGTTTTGGGAGCTGACCAGAACAAACTCAATTAACTAACCTGTCATTATCTGATCGGTTGCTTAACAGGTAAGTTTTGTTTAATCAATTTGTTGTTTTTGAATTTATTTTTTGTATTGCTCTCTTTACATAATCTTTTATTAACGTACGTGGAAATTAAATTTTAAGTAAGAAGAACTTAAACATAAGTATTGTTCTTTTTCCTTGAATTTATAGTATAATTTCGTAATTTAACTTCTGGTAGCATATTGAATTGTGATTTGGGTTTTTTAAGCTTGTTGAATTACTATTTAGTCTTAGAATTAGGTTTTTACTGAATTTAAATAGTGGTGAATAAATTTGCGAATACACCAAACTTTAACCGTTTTCATTTCAGTCCATTCCTTTTCTCTATTGTGTATATCCGCTCTATACGGGTAGAACATAAGTCATCCCAATAGAAAAACAGAACAAATTTTTATAATTTAACTTTACACGAAGCGGCGTCAAGGCTGAATGGAATTTTTTGCTACTACTCATGGGAAAAGTGCTTGCGATGGATTAGGTGGAACACTCAAACATCTGGCGACAATAGCTAGTTTGTAAAGGCCTTATTTGGAACAGGCAGAACAAAACATCCATAATATGAATTTCGAATATGTGTCTTTGACTGAGTACGGAGAAAAGGAGGGCATATTGGAAGAAACCAATACCAATTTTAAGCCCATACCATCTACGCAAAATATCCAACACGTGTCTGCAACCACCATAGGTCAGATAACAGTGAAATACTTTTCCCTTGCTGTGAAAGTAATCACTTACAGTTTCAGGAATTATGACATGTAATAGAAAATGCACAATTCAGTTATATTAAAACTACCAATAAACTTATTTTATATTGTTTCCAAGTATTTTTGTTTTTAGAAAAATCTTTATCCAAGAACAGCCTTGGGAAGTTGTTACGTCCTAAAAATAATTGGCTGTGGTGTGGGTTGGTTGTTACTCCTTTAAGCTGGTGTACTGCTCCGGAATTTTAATTACAGGTATCGAGACTCGACTAATTCTATTGCTCCTTATCTATAATGACCATCGCATTCGGTTATGAATCTACTCAAAGGACAATTTGGGCTACAACCTTCCTCCCGGCCAATTTCATCCCATGCTATAAATAATCGCCACTAGGCGCCACTCTTGATGAAGCCATTATTTTAACGAAACGCGACCATCATCCAGAACATCATGAGCATACACGAAAGCACACTGGTGAACGGCCATTTTTATGCACTATCTGTGGTAAAAGTTCAACAACTAAAACTAATCATAACACCCACTTCAAAATTCATCATTCGCGTGACCCTTTTACAACGGAGACATAACAAATTGATAATGTGATTTAACATTGAAAACGACAAGTTAGTGTTTTTCGTTAGTATGTATTGTTATTAGTAATTTTATTTACTGAATTGAAATTTATTGTAAAGACTTCTTGGTTCCAATAGTTAACCTCTTGTTAAAAGTCGTTTTACATTTTGCTAAATTGCCTGAAATTTTAGATAATTTTTGAGCGCTTTGAAAATTCTTTACTCTAAAGAACGGATAAGTTTACTAGAAGAAAGCTTTTATGTGGAATCCACAATATGTATTTTGAAGATTGTTTTTTTTAAGGATATATCAGTAACTCTTACAGTTCAATGTGTTAAGATTAAAGGTAATTTTGAATATCCTAAGTAATATCAGCCTTTATTTCAATTAAACATCAGTTTTTATACAAGCTAAGTTAAAACATAAAGTTTTTCATACAATCTGTACAATTGTAGCTGACATTGTTCTAGTCGAGTTAACTAGCCACTACAACAATTCTTAATATTCTAAAGCAAACTAAAACAGAAAAGCATCTTTCTTCCCGTGTAAAAGTATTAATTTTAAATTCGTTAATAAACAAAAATCGCCAGCAGACCAAGCCTCTTCAAAGTGTACAAAATAACCCAAAATAAAATTAGGACAAGAGTGATTTATGATATTTGATTAAAAAAAAAGACATTTTCGTCAAAGCATCCTCTGTGCAAACAACAACAAAAAAACTTTAAACAAATGAACATTCAAATTTTCAAATTAAATCACCGCGCCAAACGTTGAGGCATCACCAGACAGCACGAATCAAAAGCAGCATATTAGGAAAAATGGCGCTGGCGCGAGGTGGTAAAGGAAAAATGTTGATCTTGGTGGCTCTCTTCTGGTTGGGTCATCGGGCGAAGCGGATCAGTGGTTCGAACAAAAAAAGTTAAGAGGAGCTTAAAAAAAAGGAAAAGTGAAAAGAACTAAAAGTGAAAAAACTGAAAAGTGAAAAGAACTTAAAAGTGAAATAAGTTGGGGACCTAGAAAACTATTATAAAAGGAATATAAACAGGTGGAAAAAAAGCACGAAGAGATAGAAAAATGGTTACAAAGGGGCTTGGTCATCACCGGGATTAACATAAAAAAAATAGCAGCAGGATCTAACCGCGTGGAAGGAAGAGCGATTGCCCCATAAGATAAGTATAACTCATAGTTATTTTTGGTTTTTGTGTAATGGTGGAGTGGCTGGTTGACGGCGGCTACATTTGTTAGGTGATATCCTTGTTGTTACCTTTTTCTTTAAATTTAGCGATCAAGAATTATAAGGATTATTTACGTAAAAAGCAGTGGTTTTTCTTTTAATATACAGGTTTCGTGATCTAGCCTGCAATTGCAAAAGATCACGTGGCGCCCATATTTTTCTTTATATCTATCAATTTTACAGGTTGGAACCCAGCCCATCTACTGAGCTAGCCTGCTACGTAGTTGGAGAGTACGTAGCAAAGTATAGCAGTTTTATGGTGTAATAAGCCTTCAGGTAGTCTGAAAATGTTATTTAAATCACGATATCCGACTGCTAGCAATTTCAATTTGTAATGGCTGACAGAGTAAGCTTTGAAAAACTCTTATATCCCCTTTTATCCCGCATGTGATTTAAGGATATCTTTCGTAAGATAACTAGCTAAAATACAAAAAAGAATAAAAATAAATTGAGTGCGACTAGTCTACCCACACTGCCAACTTCCCACTTGTCCATTTTGTCTTGTTTAAAAAAACCGCCAAATCAAATTTTTTTCAAACTCTAACAGGTGTTCGTTATGCAATTATGGATCGAATGAAATTGACCCGGAGTCGATACCATTTTTTGTTCTCGAGAGATTCGAGACGAAAAAAAAGCTCATGAACGTACGAACGTATGTACATACGCACATACAGACATCGATTTAAAAACGATGGATTCGGACTGGAGGGACCTCGAAACGTGGAGATATGTCGAAATTTCCAGTTTTTGAAAATCGGACCCATTACAATAACCTCCAAATGGGAAATTAAAAATCTCGCGTTGGCTTTTCGAGATATTCAAGGATACAGATATCTTTAAATATCCTTTGAATCAATTTTAGCTCAGATGCCCTTCTTAGTATTTTTAAATGATGCGCTGGATCTTTTCCTTTAAATGGAGGTATCATTGCGTTACACACTCTATCAAATTGTTACGCACCCTTTTTGTGCGCAACGATGCCCGGCTAGCGATGGAGAGGGAGCCAGGGCCTCGAACACCTGTCTGGGCGCACCGCGGTTTTTACCTGGAGTCCACGAACTAGAACACTCCGGGTGATCACTCTTACAATTTATTTACTTTAACTCCTTAATCCACTTTGTAATACAATCTAATCAGCTATGCAAGACAAACCCAGAACATTTTAACGCACTAAGTTAATAAGCTTCCATTTCAGTGTATAGGTTAAGTAGGGTTCCTCAAATTTAGTGTCTTAAGACGACTGGACTAAGTAAGTATTTCCTCAATTAGTATTCTTTAATGGATTTCACTAAAGAATTGCGTCAACCTTTTTCGCCACACAGTACTTCCATGCTAAATTGGTAAGTGATTTCTCTTAAGTTAATCTCTCTGAATTCAGATTTTCTAATTCCTTATCCTATCTTTAAGTACTCCTAACTTAAATCATCCTAACTTTACCTACTTTCATCTTCATATACAAATCTTAACCTAACAACCTTCGCTTAGTATCTACTCTAATTATAATCCTTTATTTTGTAGTGTTGGTATCCGGGAAGTAAAATATTGGAGAGGGCAGCAGCTTCTTCTACTGGAACAGAGCTCAAGTGTGGCAGTGGCATCCAAAAAGCAATAATGTCAGGCAGGCACTCCAGATAAGTCACGGATTCTCTCTCTCTTCTCGCCTGTTTCATTCCATATTTTCCTTTATTTCAGCCTTAAAATAACTCGAGTGGAGCTTCGTGGGATACGGGCGGACAACACGCTATCTTTGAACCCTTCAGAGTTTCTCTGCTGCGTCGAACGTATAAAGGGTAAATGTAGCTTCCGAAGCTACTAAGGAGAAATAGGCTAGACTCTGAGATCCTGTTTGGCGCTTTTACGTAAGTTAGTCTTCAGACAGTGCTGGAGGGTATTACGCTAGTCCCCAAAATCCGTTTGGTGCTTTATTTACGACAGGTAAGCAGGTTCCGAATATTATTTTATCTGGAAAATAAGGAAAGATCTTTGCAGAATCATCTCATCATTAGAAAAAGGACACGCAGTGGACAACACTTAGGAGGTAAACTTTCGTTTCAAACAAAATTATCGCTAATCTTTCCTTCTTCTAGGTCACCACAATTCCTCAAAGCACGCAGTGTAACAAAATTTTTGAAATATCTGAAACCCTTCAATTTCCAAACGATGATTTATTTCGATAAAATATATAATTTGAAGAATATCCGAAAATATCGAGTCACAATTTTTCTTTATTTTGGTCAAATTTTCATGGAGTGATCCTAATAGCCCTTTTATGATGCGCTTGTAAGTGACCATCCAAATAAGGAACAAAAGTACCTTGCGAATGCCGTACTGCCGGCACAATAATCGGTGAGTTGTCTTAAAAATTTTCATGAAAAACATTTTAATATTTTCTGTTTGATTTAAATGACATAATAGAATAATAATTAACTCGCAATAAACTGCTTTGGTACCTTTTACAAGAAAAAGGGGGGTAGACCTTCCCGCATAGCTCCAACCCTTCAGGAAACCACCGTTTATTGCTCAAATTAGTCAAAATAAAAAATTCATAGGCAAGCGGGCATCCTAAAAGAGTTTTGAAGAACAGGGATTTTAGATGGTCGACGTTTTATTTTAACTTTGGATGCACCTTAAAGGAAACTTCATTTTCGTTTTCTGGTCAACCGAACTTCGCTGGTTCAGCGCATAATTTCATAGTTAGCAAGTTCTCGAATTCAAATTCCACCCACTGGCGTCTTGCATGTGTCGGGTACAATTTTTCCGGTATCTGATAGAATCATAATATTGTAATTTATATTGGGTATGATTTAGTTGAACGGAAGTTAGTTTCGAAAATCCATTATAGGCTATTTTATGGTAACACTTCATTTATTTTATGTAATATCCACTGGACCAATTTAAATTTATACTGTTTAATATTCCCTTTAATTAAAAGGGCTTAAGGAACAAAATAAGTTCAAGGAGACTGCTTCTCAATGTTTTTATATGTTTATCCCAACTCTGGACGTTTTAAAGATCTCTAGGGCAAAGCCAAGTGAAACCTTATTTCCATTAATTTTTCAATGAATACTCGATCTCAGTGAAAGTTACTAACGAAATATTTTGGGTATGGCAGTGGACTATGCGAATTTAACGTTGCCTAGATTGTTTCATAACTTAATTAAACGTCGTTGGATGTTATTTATACTACAGAGTTCTTCCTCATTCCCAAGGACTGTAATTGAATTGTTGTTTGCATAGAAATGAATGGTTTTGTTTGATTTCAATTAGAATATTCCCCCTTGTTCCCTTAATTCATTCAAGTACTATTTGTAGTCAATAGAAAATACTGCGATTTTGTCAAATCTAAAGCTTGTGAACGTGGGCACATTTTCATTTGTGTTTATACACCAAAAACAATAATTACTATGGACAACAATACAAGAGAATATAAATATTTGAAATTTATGAAATTCAATATGAATGATGGTTTAATTTTGAATTGAATCTGTTAACAAATTCATGTAAACGTAGCCTAGCTCTTCTATTCATTTCTGCATTTGTACAATATTAATTATAGCGTCACATTTAGTCATAATATTCTAGTTTATCTATTATTGCACAGTTTACTGCCCATTATTCTTGAAATTTGAAAAATACTTTTGCTTTTCGCATGTTCAAGTAGTAGTAGTAAATTGTCAGCAGATGAGATTGGGAGCAATAAAACTGTGCTATCAATTCAGTCTTTGTTTGGGATAAGCTACAGTTCATAGTATTTGAGTGCAAAGTAGTTACTTTTCTAAAGGCTTTTTGGTACCGATACTCGGGATTAAATCCACAATCTAAAACTCAATTATCGTGGAACTTTGAAACATTCATTAGTGACCTCATCCGTATATTGTGTGAAAATGTAATTGGACTTGAAAGCGTGAACAGATTAAAACGTGGAAACTGCAACAATTTTTGAAAATTTAAATAGTGGAGCAAAATTCGGATATCTGGAATTACTAAGTATTACTTTTTGGTTTAACAGTTGGGAATTTATACTATTCAATAGTTGTTTAGGGAAGGGTGAAGGGTTCCGAAAATAGGTAGAGACAGGATCTCACCATGGAAATAAGAACTAAGGAACGGCTGTAAAATCAGGAAAAGTGAAGCACTTGTTTCACGCAAAGCAATTTTACTACTACAAACGCAAATGGCCAGTGTAGTATTAGAAATAAGCAGATGTGAACGAGGGGCAGATACATTTCTTAATCCAAACAACTAAAAACCATGTTTAGCCATTCTTGGTAATCTGAAAAATTATCTACAACTTTATCTGTGAACTTTCACAATATTTAATTTGAAATTTTCTAATATTAAATATTTTCTATGAACCCCAAAAATTTCCAAGTTTCCTCTTAATTAACTACTGAACTGGTTATGGGTACCATACTGATTCCGAACCTCAAACTGGAACACAGACTCACTACCACCTAGATGCGTAACCAAGGATACCAAAGGATACATATTTCAAGAATTTAGATGTAGTGATTCAGTTGACGTTTATGAGATACCAGTCTTCACCCTCTTTCCCCTTCAAAAGTGCTTCACTTTCACGTATTCATATACACGGTCATGCCCGTTCCTTAGTTCTTATTTCCATGGATCTCACTAACTAATTTGATTTATTAATTTCTTACGCTACTGACTTCAGTCTGAATTGTGGTGACTTTCTTGCTCGGCTGCTGCTTGATGACTAGCTGACCTCTTATCAGTCGTGATTATACGTGTTGAACTCCATCTCTTTCCTTGCCGGTGTGATTATAAATTGATAAGTAATTTCACATTTCAACATTTC
>QYTT01091400.1:0-11882 GCA_006980735.1 Dasypogon diadema
AAATGAAATGCAGATTTGTACTTTATTCACGATTGTGTATTTGATAAAGTGTCTGGAATAAATTTTGACATTTGATACTAGAAAAGCAAAAGTCCACGTTTTTACAATTATACGCAAATTTACAATTATAAGCAAACATGAGAAAAAGATATTGGTTGCATTGAAATTGTTCTCCTCCTCATCCTCAAGCGAAAGAAGAAATTGCTACTACTTTGACTAGATGTCTCAGAATTCCTTGAATGAAAATCCACATGTTCATGGGGATTTTGTTAAATTGACAGCTGTGTCATCTGAACATGAAGGAAAAAGTCGAGCACATTTCTGCTCTGCCCAAAAGTTGCTCTGCTTGAGAGTTGCCCTGCCAGGGAGTTGATTTGCCTGAGAGTTGCTCTGCCCAAGAGTTCCTCTGCTCGAGAGTTGCTCTACCCGGGAGTTGCTCGACCGGAAAGCAGATTTCGAGTATACGACTCGAATACGCTATTAAAGTACACTGCTATTAATGTGAATAAGTTCGATGTGAACAACATTTATGGTTCTTGCTTTCTGAGACACTGTAGTTTCTGTAGGTTGTAGCTTCTGTTTATATATATATATATAGGTAGTACAAATAGTGACTGAAATGAATATGATTTTTTAACGTAATAATTCCACGGAAATGATTGCACTTTGTGTTTATTCTTTTGAATAAAGATTTTTTATTCTAAAATTGCTGTCGTTGTTGTTGTTGTTTTAAACTTTCATTTTATTCTATGTATCTTCTATAATATGTAAAATGAACCCAAAAATTTAAAACACTTATGTAGACGTTTGCTCGAGATAATTGTTTACAAATTTTTCAAGGCTACATTCACCGCTTCGCCGCCTTATTTCGAGGGTCGTTACCGAAAATAGAGAAAAGTAGTGGTCCAGAAATAAAGCCTTACGGCATTCCACAATTTGCTGGAAGGAAACTGGGAAATACACAATTACTAAAGGTCTTTTGTATTATCTTGGCCTCTTTGAAACAAGAGGGGTAAGTAGATGTCGTGAGAACGATATTAAAGATGTAGGTAAGTGGTCGAATAATGGCTGGCATATATAATTTTTATAAAATTCAGTAAATAGATTATTTAGTTTGAAAGGATCACTTTTTATCTCACAACTCATAACACGACCAATGCCCAAGTCTTGAAGGTTGCACCATAATCTTGTTGGTGCTTAAATTCCTGCCGAGCTCAGAATTATAAAAGCGATACTTAGACCTCGTAATTTTAGAGAACACTGTATTCCCAAATACTGCGGTATTGGTCCCATTACTGTGGCAATCGAAAATGCTTCCACCTTTGGTATGCGCAATTATGTTGTTTTATTAAAACGTCTGTTATTGGAATTCATCATGGACACCTTCTATCTCTAACTCTCTCCGTTACTAATGGAACATGTCTATCAAAAAGAGTATTTTAAAATTCAATTCTAGTTTTAAAACGGTTCGACCGATTGACTTTTAGTTTTGTTTTTATTAAAGTATACACTTTTTATAGGAGACTTTTAAAGCCATGCAAAGTGCAAAAAAACTAGGAAAATGGCAACATTAATTTCGAGTAAGCACCATTTCGTCAAATTTAAAGTTATTTACTTTTGCATAGGTACAGTCCCAACTAGCATTTTCCCGCTCCGCTACGTATCTAATACCAAATTCACCACTCTAAAGTTGCAATTAAGGTATAACACGAAAGTAAATGCACAAAATTTATTTTACTTTTAAAGGAATTTATTTCAAACTTCTATTTTTATTATTAATCCAAATAGTATTAGTGAACTTAACAGTTTTCATAAATGTAATTATGTTACGGCCAACGGTCCATTATCTTCAATTTTACGCATTCTGCTTCGTACTCCTTCCATCATCTTTTGGACAAAAGTGAAATCAACTTTTTTAACACATCCTTTTATTCTCTTTGCTAGTTACTTGGCGGTTTTGGCTTCCCACCCCCCTCTTATAAACCTCTCTAGCCAGTAGGGCCCAAAAATGTTCTATGGATCGCGCTGCTGGAATATTAGATGGGTTGACCAATTTTGGCACAAGTTTGATTTTCTTCTGTTTTAACCAGTCTGTTGAATATTTCCGGTTTTCAAAAATTTTCTTCTTAATAAACGCCACTTTCTTGGACTTTGTTCTATTTGTTTCTCACTGTATTGTGGTACAATTGGTCGTTTATAGTATTTTAATTTTAATTTCCGCACATTTATTTTAATTGTTTCTTTTCACACTAAATTTGTTCGCCATTTTTCGAACACTTACGCCGATTTTGTTCTTCATCATTTTTTCTACAATCTTTAACTTTCTTTTATTTAATTTCGGTTTTCTTCCAGACTTCTGTTTACCATCGCTTGGCAAACCTTGATCATACCATTTAAAAATATAATATAAAGTACTTCTACTAATATTTTCACTTAAAAAGTGCTTAAGAACATATTTCCTGTGATACCGTCCAAGCATAAAATAAACTCGTCTTCGTAAAACGTTCTGGTTCTTCTACTTTAGTGACGAAAAACGTTTGCTCAACTAGTGTACTTTTCACTACAGATTACGAGATTTATACACTTCATAAATGGGCTGATCGAACATGTTGTTACAAAACTGCACGCGTTTTGATTTAGTGCATTTACTTTCGTGTCATACCTTACTAGTGCACGATACGTGTTCAAAACGGTTCAAATACGGATATATTATATCAAAGTGGGGAATGAATTGGTTGGTCTATGTGACGTAGTTGAGATTTTACATGCTACGTATCAAAAACGTTCCAAAATGAGAAACTATACGTATCATATTCGTTTTCAAAACCAAAATTACTACATTCGAACTTATACATTGAAAAAATTTATGTACATAAGTTAATCTTTTCAATACAATTCTAAATCATACATAAATAATTCCCATATATACATACACTTCGAAGGAACAATACAATTACAAAATTTTTGAAGAAGACATATAATTATTTTCTAAAAAAATTACTACGAATTTGGGTGAAGAAAGGGCTTCGTGAGGCTAAAAGTTAATGCAAACAAAATTTTATGGTGAAAATAGATATTGTACTTCGGAAAAATGCATGTCCCTTCAGAAAAACTCTGAAAATATTACAAAATTATTTAAATTTTAAATCTTAAATTTTTTTAAAAATTTTCCATCGCTTATTTTAGGACTTTAAGATGTAAAATATGTAAGACTGTTTCATTTTCCATTTGTATTTTTGTTGGAAATTGCTCTTAAGTCATTTATTTTAAAAAAAGTTTACAAAGATGTTCAGTTTTCAAATTTAGTATTAATTTGTAAATGGCGAAATTTATGCCGCCATCCACTGCAAAGTTTCCATTACTAAAAAATAACACGTAAAAGTGACAGTAATTTTCATTAAAGGTGTTGCTACGTGACAAATGCAACTTTTTAGTGATATAAACTAGATATAGTTTCAATTAACACTTAAATTTCTCAAAATACACTTGTTAGTAGCGGTATTTACTATAAGGTATCACATGTTACCTTATTCAGCCATTCGCCACTATATGGTGCCTTTGGAAACTTAAATAATTTAGGTTTAGCAATTTTCATTTTATAATAACAACTTTTTAACTT
The DNA here is from genome assembly GCA_006980735.1 of Dasypogon diadema. NCBI lineage: Eukaryota > Metazoa > Arthropoda > Insecta > Diptera > Asilidae > Dasypogon > Dasypogon diadema. Next base: position 3,620 of record QYTT01091400.1, read on the forward strand.
CTGAATTTTCTGTAATTTTAAATAATTCTTCAAGTTCTTAAAGAATAATGATTGCCATGCTCATTGGCAATGTGGAACAAATTACCAATGCTTTAACAGGACAATAACATTGCAGTGGCTTAAAGATTGCAAAAACCACTTACGCTAAAGTACCATCCACTAAAAAGTGACATTGGAACGTTACGAATTATACTACGGGGTTTGAGATACTGAGTAGTGCTTTGAATATGACTTAGGGAACGTATCTGTTGCTGAAAAGAAAATCTTTGCCCTCACCACTCATTATAGTGACATAATTTAGTGACGAAACCGGAACCATCCCAAAAGTTCAAATTTCTTCAAAGTGACACATACCCTTAAGTGTCTACAATGCAGTTGCAACCACTATTTTAGAAGTATAAAAAAATGAGTAACATTTGGATACATATAGTTTCCACGGCAGTTTCAGATTACCTCTACAAGGTCTCAGAATACATAATAGTGACAAAATAAGTAATAATAACGTGCCCTTAACTACATTTTCGTGGCGATTCACATACGCATTGTGTCGAGCACTAAAAATGTTAGTTGGGCGTATATCCCACAAATTTAATGTAAGTGTAATAAATATAAACGATTTTCAACTCTGACCATTCCTATGGGCGTTACATTCGATGCAGATGCGCCATGTTTTCCAGGCATGCCCGCGTTTGCCGATAGAACACTATTTTTTTATCCAAAAAATTTTAAATATATGTAGTTTAAAATACACTTAATTGTTATCGTCAAACAAATAGTTTATATGTCTTTTCTTTTTTCCCACGAAAATTTTCAAACTTTACGTGATTTTTGGTCAATTTTAAGTAAACCTCCCCTTAAAAGGGCACTGATATATTAATCCATAAAACTGATAAACTACACCGGACTAAATCTAATTTTTACCTAACTAATAATTGTTTGCTATCATATTACCAACAATTAGGCCGCATATATGTTGTAACAATTTTGTTATAAAAATATTAATACACTTTCTCTTTGAAATTTAAAATTCATTCAAAAATGTATCTGATGTGTTGCTTTCATTCTGTACAAATTCAACATTCTCTTCATAACTAAAATATTCATACAAGTTAACTTTGAAAAGCTCTATGAATGAGGAGAGGATGATGTTTTGTTGCGACTATTTCATATGCAAATATTATGTAAGGTGTTGCCTGGTGTGCGGAAATGGACGAGACAGTAATATGAATGCTCATGCACGCACATTGGACCACAAACATGATGAAATTTAAATCGCATTCTCTGAATAAATTCACAGGGAAATTTACCTGTTTGCTCTGTGTATAATAGACAAAAACTTGAGTGACATCCTGAACCTTCCTTCATCCCGGCTAACTTTATACAGAATGTCCTATTCAACCTGAGAAATCAAAAATAACTCTAAAAATATGCATCATACCAAAAAAAAAAAATTGTTCCAGATGAAAAATTAATATCTCCAGGGCGGACATTTGTCTATCCTAAAATCAATTCTTCCCCCACCCGCTGCAGGTGGATCGGGGGGCAACTTTGAAATCTCAAATGAGAACCCAATTTATCATTACACATTTGGATTCTCATCTAGCTCCTTCACGAGCGCAGAAATGTTTAATTCCCCGATTTTCATAAGTGACCGCAGTCGTGAATAGGCAAAAGATTGACCTATACCTTGATAAGGAGCAGCTTAAGAATTCGGATTAGTGGCACGAATAGCTTTGGGTTTAAGAAGCCAATTGTTGAGGTAATACATCGGGATCACAATTACTCTCATTTTTTTGTTTTCCAGTCTTTATGCATGGTTGAGGTCTACAGAATATACTTAAGAAGACGAAGCCAGGTGGGTACCACCTCCTCAAAGGAATCATCCTACATATTCATGTGTGGTGTCACTAACTGGCCAGAGCACGGTCACTGAACAAATACAAATGAACCGGAAGTATTTTGCTCGTGTACTATTCTTCGATACGAACCACGGTGAATTTAACCGCCATAACATTCATTATTAAAATGTAGAAAACCCACACTAGATTCGTGTAGTAAACCATCAGCGTCCGTGGTCGGTTAGTGTTTGGTATGGAATAATGGTCGATAAACTTATCAAACCACATTTTATTGACGGCAATTTGAATGGTAACAAATACCAAAATATTCTTGGAGACGAACTATCACAATTACTTGAAGACCTGAGCTTGAAAGTGCAACAGAACAAGTGGTTTCAATATGATGGCTTATTCGTTAGTAGCACGCGAGGTATTAGATCGGAATTACAATAATCGGTGGATCGGTAAAGGAGGACCGGTGCACTGACCAACCATATCAACAGACCTTACCTCCCCAGATTTTTTCTAAAAGATGCCGTTTATAAAGAAACGCCTACAATCCGCGAAAAGATGATGCAACGAATAAGGAATGCTTGCATCGCAATTGCACCAGACATGCTTTTGAGATATATACAGGCATTTGAAGACGAAATAACAAGTGCATTGAAGTTAGAGCTCCTTAGTTTGAGCATTTAATGTTGTGACATATTGAAATACACACTGGTGATTTCTGCAATTCAACCGCGCTTATATAATTTATAAAGTTGACTCTGCTATACAGGGTGTCCCAAAAAATAGTGGTAATCGAAAGCCTGGAGATAGAGCGTCCCTCGAGGAACCCAAATCACCCCCATGTATGTTCTACGATTTTTCTTAGTTTTCGCGTTATTAGAAATTTTCGAAATTTTTCGCTAGTTACGTGTTGTAAGGGCTTTTGGATCATAGCGATCGAAGAAAATGAGATAGGTACTTGATTTTTTTTCCTGAAATAGCTTAATAGTGCACCTATTGTATTTAAAAGCATTTATTTCAATACACTTCACCATTGTCTCAAAAAATAATGTTGAATTTTTGCCTTTACCAAAACAAAAACTAACGTGAATGTTCTATGGCATTTTTAAGAAAAAAGTTGTATAATTTTTTTTTTAAGAAACTAGTTCAACAAGTTTCTTAGTTCATCAACTTTACATGGCGCAAATTTTATCAAGTTATCTCAACAGCATCATACTTAAATTTCAATTCAAATTTTATTAAGTGTCCCCCTTGGAGATATTAATTTTTCGTCTGAGACAATTTTATTTTTGATGCGTCGAATTACTTTAATTTATCAGATTAAATGGGATACCCTAGTAGAATAATCCGTATTCTATTTTCAATTATGGCTGTCTTTTTATATACATGAGATGAGAAACTCCTCAATTGCGTTTAAGTTACTTTTGGGAGCGCATGATCCCCTCAGGAGTTCAGGATGATCACACAAACCAAGCAACAGCCTTCAAACGATCCGATAAATAAAGCCAAATCGAAGTCCAGAGATTTCCGTCTGGATCCTAAGGTCCAAAAATCGGCAGAAGCACAGCTGGGAAGATAAATTTGCACAACAGACGGCAAATGCCCATCGACTACAAGAGTGACATAAATCATACCGACCGTGACCCATCTTCTACACAGCGGTTTGAACAACTCTCCAACCTTCACCTGAGCCAATACTAAGGGGACTAACCCCGTCAGGAAGGCCACACGTATGGTGTATCACTTAACAACCGGGGAAACGCTGTGTCAAGCCGAAGACAGGTGGAACGTGGAGTCTACTCCCTGTGGGATAGATCGGCCGAACTTGAACAGTCAGGAAAGAAAGCAACCTCCCACAGTGTGCTGATAAGTCCCGATCAGACCGAATTGTTGACCAGTTGAGTATCGCACCGGGAAAAGTTGACCCAAGTGTCTCTCCACACATTTGTGGACCAAAATCATAAATCCAGAGGGACTGCAACGCAAGTGATGAGCTTACAGAGCAGGGGATAGGTAACCAACAATTGCCCTTTTCAACCGTCAACCGATCTTATACCATAAAAAAGTTAGATTTGATACCAAAATCTGGGCAAGTAATGTTGAATTTGATGCAAAAACCTTTAAGGCACCCTGCCCTATAGTAAAGTAAGCTTTTTGTTTAATAATAATTCCTGTTTTTACATTGCAATTGCTTTATTAAAATGTTGCACCTAAAACTAATTTTAAAATTTCAGAAATAGTGAGGAAAATAATAACTCCATATAATGTTTTCTCAGCCTGAACATCCGCGACATCCACAGTGCACACATTCAACTACACGTCCCTCTTCTAACTTTGACTTTGGAACACGACAAATACAATTTGTACCAAAATTCGTATCTCGGGTCTGTATGCAACGCAAACAACATAAATTCTCATATCCAGACTTTTTCCACTTTGCTATTAAATTCGCATCAGCTATTTTCTCTTTAATGCAATATTCGTACAGTTCTCGACTAATAGCTTTCCTCCTGTAGAACAAGTCATATATGTATCGTGACTTTTGATGGTGAATTTTAAATATTGGCCACAGTGATTCGTTAATACGTTTGCCTTCATGTGGTTCGGTTTCGGCTAGAAAAAAATAAACCAAACATAGATAAGCTGCTACTGCTGGAAAGTAAGTGCTCGATGCACTGACAAAAACTCACCTTCACGCATTTTCTGTTCTAACTCTTCTAGTGTAGGTTCTATCAATTCCCAACCATCAGGTGGAGCTTTTTTACTTCTACGTACTTTTGGCATTTCTAGGTTCCAATCAAAATTATAAATTATAAAGAAAAGCCCTAGAACCTTGTAAAGAACACAACCTTGTAAGAGTACACAACTGACAATTCCACAAGCTGTTCAAATGTCATTTTGGCATTTCTTCTTCTTTAAAAATCATGACATCACCCTTTGCACACGGTATAGAGAACACAAGAAATGTAAAGAGAAAAATGACATTTCACCGATGACGTCACTTCCTCAGAGTTTTCTGGAAATTTTAAGTAATTCAGGAATTAAATGAGTAGTTGAGAATATTTTTCATTTATTTCTTTGCAATAATGTTCCCCTGACCATAATCTAGCAGGTTTCATTCATGACTAATTTTACCATTTTTCAGCAATATAACAAAAAATTCACAGAAAATTTTGCCGCAAGACGTCACGTAAACAAAAATGGCGGAACTAGTACTTGGGCTTACCATATTTTGTGTTTACTATGACGTTATATACTCGATGTTTACATTTGCCAATTTTATCGAGTAGTTAATGTAGAAAAAATTTTGGCTTTAAAAGTCATAAAAGAATGTGAAATTGAATGGGAACTTGCAAGAAAAGCAAGAAGAAGCAGAAAGTGCTGGGTCAGTTCTGGTCAGTTCCATCATCAAATAATTTCAAAATATCCGCCCGTGTAAATACTTTTTCCGCCATTTTTACTAAGCGCTCCGTTTGGCTCTTCTTCTTCTTCTTCTTCTTAATCTTGATTTCAGGGGTCCCCTGTAGTACCGCTTTGGGTACCGAAGGCTCACTGGATTAGTGACTCTACAAACGCTTCATGCTTCATATCATAACAAAGTCGCAACTGTCAATTGATTGTCAAATTTATACTCCTCGAAAAGAAAGGGCGTAAGTTCTGAACCAATTCCCCCAAGACCGGGTTTTTCAATAAACGCACCTGAGTTAGTTCTGAACCTCTTCTTCAATAAATACTTGCGAGTAGGAAGGTTCCGACCAAGACTTATTTTGTTAATTCAAGGTTAATTAATTGAACAGAGTTTTGTTTTGCAATTTTTTAGAAAAGTGCATATTTTTTCAAAACATCTAACAGAAAATTAAAATGAGTGCTGCAGTTGAGATAGATCCAATTATAAAACATGCTCTTAAACTACTTCACTCCCCTAGTCCAGATTCAGCAGAAAAAATCCGTCAATCTCTAGATGAGATTATTAAACAGAGGTATGGCTCTGGTAAGATGTTAATTAATACTCTTAGCAAAAAGTACATAGCCGAAGAAACGAATTTTCCTGGCACAATCAAGCGACAGAAGTCAAGTGATTCAAGATCGTCAACATCTGCAAAAAATGTGTCTCCTTTGCCCCAAGAGGTTGCAGTGCCTGCCGATGCAATTAATCTTCCCATGGAAATGTCTGATATAAAAAGTATGGATGTAGCAGAGGAGGAGAATTTAAAGGTAAATAGTTTTCGTTTTAGTTTGATGTTACTGCTTCCATTTGTTAATCCTCTGCAGGAATTTGGCGATTTAGCTTGTGTGGTTTGTGGTGCAATGGTATTTACAGCAGGTAATCGACTAGTCGAGTGTGCGGATTGTCACTCCCTATATCATCAGGAATGTCATAAACCCCAAATTTCCGATGATGATGCCAATGAACAGGAGTTTTCTTGGTGCTGTACAAATTGCAAAAATAAAGTGATGATGGCAAAAACGTCCACAATAACATCGATACCATCTCCGTCGAAGTCATCATCTTCGCATTCATCATCATCATCATCATCCTCATCTTCACCCTATTATAAAAGTTTTGAGCACACAGGTTCTAATAAATCGAAATCCAGTTCCTCGAAAGGCAGCTCAACAAATTCGAGTACGAAGGCTGCATTGGGAAGTACAACAACAACCAGTTCATCAACTTCATCTGCGACAGCAACTACTTCGACATCAGGTAGTAGTTTAAAGAGTTCATCATTGCCTACAGCTCATTTTAATGTGATAAGTGTAGATAAACGCCTCCAAATAATGAAGAAGAAGGCAGCTAAACAGCAAGAATCAAAACGGAGCAAGAAATAGATCAGGGAAGCATAGGATAAGGCGAATGGATCCTTGATTTCAGATCAGATAATTGGGTGTTTCATCGTGGATTTAGTAATTTTAGTTAATATAAATGTAGGACTATATCTTCTTCCGTGAAAAATAACTATATAAGTTTACTTTTCTGATTAACAACTAATCTACATCAATTTCGTGTCAGTATAAAATCTTGTGCCAATATATCAATTTAGGAAATAGTCCCTACCGGATGATTTGATGCAATTACATAAATTATGTAATTAGAAGCTTTAACAATTCAGAACAGTAACAGTACAACTGTTTCCGATCCAACGGGTTCAACAATAACACCCAATGCAACATTTTTTGAACATGTGTATTTGATTTTCATACTGTTATCAATTTTAAGCTGATTGTACATTTTAAGACGTCGCGTCGGTACAATAACGAATTTTATGCTCCTTTTGTATTCAATTCAATTTACTTGTACTTCTAAAAAATTTAGGTGACTACATAAATATTGTGGTAACATATCATTTTTTGATTTAAATATATAAACCACATTCGCAGCAATTCTTCCCCTCTTTCACACACATCCACTTAAGTGTATGCCCCAGTAGGGAAAGTGAGAAGAGGTTACGCAGAGAACTAATCTCTAATGCATTACAATTTTGTCAGAGTAACCACTTACTGGTAATGCAAAAGATAAGGAGACAGAAACGAGTGTAAAATTAACATGGTCCGGCCTGCATGTTATTATGTGCGTTTTTCTGGTTTATATACTTCGAAGAGAGTGAATCATTTCAAGTTTGCAGTTAATTTTGAGAATCGATTTTTGTACATAAATTCCGTAAGTGATTACTGGTAATGCAGAAGAATCCAATATAGACTCTTCCTATGACATCGCGTGTAAAAAAGAAGACTGTCTGCAATCCTAAGTGTAATTAGTTGCCCTTCAAAAATAATTGGTTCTAGAACTAGTTCTATATACATACATTATATTTCCTACAGGGATGTATTTAACATCAGAATTATCGATGAAGATTTATTACAGTGAAAAATAACCCACACTGTCGAATGGATTGAATCTTCGGGGAGAGAACGAAGGAAGGAGCAGAATAACAGAGTAAATACCATGCAATTGAGATGAATTTTCTGGATGTGTGCATGCTTTTTTAGTCCAAGTTATCAATAGGCCTGAATATACTGGACTAGTCAAGGCGCAAAACAGGTCTTCGGATACGAATACGACCGATGTGGACAGCGTAGTAAGAATTCCATACGTGAGTCGTATTCAAGAAACGGCCAGACGAACGAGTTATATAATGTTAAGCATACCTCTGAAGGTCAGAGAACTTTGGACCAGCGTTTAATGAATTACTCCTAGAAGCAGCATAGTTAATATGGGAAACAAAGTCGAGCTTGGAATCAATCCTCATGCCGAGGTCATTAACAGATTATAAGCGAAAATATTGTTTGTAACAAATGTATAGTTATAAATAATAGAGGCGCACTTCCTAAAGAAGTCAGTTGTACCCACACCAAGAATAAAAATTATTCTAAGTCCTCATGAAGAGAAGCACAGTCACCGATATCATTGATAA
>QYTT01091401.1:35548-51460 GCA_006980735.1 Dasypogon diadema
CACAAAAATTAGCAAAACAAACAAAACCAGACGAAACCCGAATGATATTTTCTTCATGTGTAAATTTTCACAAAGAATTTGCATTGTCTCACGTTCATAACGTGAAAAATAAATTTATCACCGTACGCGACGGTGAAAAACAAATGTCTCAAGTTACAACTTGAAACCGTCGCGATCGTGGGAAGCTTAAGCACAGCTTGACCACGGCTCCCATTTCTTCCCAGCGAAAGAAAATTGTCCACGCGACAATTTTCGCGAAAAGTTCTGGGTTCACCTTATGTGAACTCCAGAATTAGTTACAGTCTAAATTTTAACATCAAGAGCGGCTGGAGTGGTTGGGCAGTCTGCTTTTAAACCTCGGCGGCAAATTAATAACTAACTCGGGAATAAGTCGAAGGTGTTTCGAGTTGAATCCGGTCCTTGGTGACTTAAAAAAAGGTTTGAGTGCGGGAAGCTGCTGGCGGTCGATAAATAAGAAAAGAAGAGTTAGTTACAGTTAAGCAAGTAGTTACCAATAAGGAGTTATAGTAAGAGGAAAATTCAATAAAGAACTGAACAGTTAGAAGTGGTGCTTTTGGTTTTGGCAGCGAGACAGCAACCCGCTCACGACATATAACACCTTAAAAGAATATCAATTCCACGAAGATTATCTAACGTGAAAGATGTTTTGGGCTGAAGTTATTAAAAGTGATCAAAAGTATTGAATCTGTTCAGCTAAGTGGTGGTCTTTTAGAATAGTTAATATTCTCAAAACAAATCAGTTTTCAGGCATGGATATGTATGTATGTATATGACTAAATCAAGCGCCTCTAAATCCGCGTGTGTTCCATTCAAGGAAGGAAAACTTAAACTTACTAAGAATTTATTTTTGATCCATTTGAGGATGTCAAAATTAAAGTTGTATCAGGAGATGTTGTAATGTAGGCACTTGTCTTGCGACATCATGGAGCATTCAGACTATTACCTCCTCAGGCATACCTTGAGAACCAACGATTGGTATTTAAATTAATATTCCTCGAATCACAAATAGTACCATGTCCCACCTGAATTCCTACCAAAATTGCAAAAATGAAAATATGTGATTGATCAGCGAAGAATATTTGCTGCTTTAAAGGATATAAAATAAAGATTAATTAGTAACATAGCAGTGTCATAAATTTTATATTTGTCATATTTTTTTATAAAGAAGAAATGGATGAGAAATAACTAAATAATGGAATAAGTATTAATGTAAAAGGTAACAATGTCATATACATTCAGCATAGAAGAAATTAAATTTTGATGTAAAATGCGTTGTTCTATGAAGAAGTATCTGCAGGTGCAATTGAAACTACTGTAAATTGTAACCAGCGCCATCTCCAATTTTAACTCATAAATACGATCAATGCATATGGAAGAAGACTTCCTCTGAAAAATAACAAGGTTGGTGGATTCCAGGGCAATCTCACTTTTTTCTTTTCCGGTGAAGCTTTGGTGCCGCAAAGAAGTGGTGTAGAAAAAGGTTTTTTCTTTTGTACACAAAGAGTCAAGAACAGCTTGAAAATTCTAAACATTCGTAAATCAACAATAAACAAAATTAAAATTTCAACAAACCAACGAAAAAGGAATAATACAAGGCTGGAAGCGGCAGAAACGTTCGAGTTGTTCCATATGCTGAGCCAACTACGGAGCCAACGTGGGATCAACGTACAGCACCCAGGCCTGGGAAAATTCACTTACTTTACTCCGGAGATAAGTAACTGAGAAAATAGTTAAGTAATTTTGTAGCTTTAAAAAAAAATTGAATTTTGATTATAATAAATTTGGGAAATATGCTTTGCTCATCTTTTAAAACAACGAGAAAAACATAAAAGTGCAACTAGCTGCACCCCTAGCTACTTTAGCTACTTGCAATGCAACGGTAGTTGGAGAAATTGTTGATACTGTTGTGACTCGAAATAAATCTGAGAACTTTCATCAAGTTTGCCCTTTTCGCAACAAAGAAATAGAAACTGAATCGAAGGAAATGAAGTATTAATAAAATTGCAAAACCCTAGTATAAATAAGCGTAATAACTGTGGAGCAATTTCATTTTTGTATCAAAGTCCATTGAGAATTATACCATGTTTTGCATTGAAACTATTAAATCAGGACAGTTGGAAGTATTTTGAGATTATAAATGTAGTAGTAGATGGACCTCTTATCAATTTGTAAGTGACTCCGCAGTATGGGGAAACAGCACTTTTATTGGCTCAGAAAGATGATGAGAGTTGTCGGGATTAGTAGGAAAACACCGAGTGAGAACCAGGGCCCTATTGCACCAACCACTTATCAATAATCACTTATCAAGTTATCAAATTTTCAGGTAAATTTCTGTTGCATCAAATAGAGAAATGAAAAGAACTCAATCCAATTTTGATAAGCGAAAAACACTCAATTATCAAATTTCTGCAGCACCAACGAGAAAATAGAACAGTGATTACTTTTGTAATCGTAAGTGAAAAGTTAATCAAGTTATCAAATTTGTTTCTCCTTTGGTTGCACCAACGACTTTTAGTAATCAAATAATCATTTTATTTTTATAACTTATTAATATTTTTGCTAAGAAAAATTTCATTTATCATTTAGTGCGGGTGCGTTAAAGAGTGTCTTAAAAATGCTTCGATACGAACGTTTATTTAATGAGGAAGATGGTGAATCTGTTTCAAACCACCGTGTAATATCATTACGAATTAATTTTGAATTAGATTTTGGTACGGTGTAAAGTTTTCGTTTAAACAAAACGCAAATTGAATACGCGCTTTCGCGAATTGGTGGAATTTTATCATTTTCTAGTGCTAGGAACAATGCGCTGAGCCCAATACAACAACTTTTGACAACTTTGCATTCGTTGGGGAATGAATGTCAATACCGTGGAGTCGGCGTTATGCACGGAATGCACAAGTCAACGGTTTGCCGTACGGTACATCGTATTTCAGGTGCAATTATTAGTGTGATGCTAGCGGACACTCTTCGGTGGCCAACAAATGCAAATAACATTGCGTCAAGTTTTTTTAGACTTGGTGGATTTCCTGAAACAGCTGGATGTATCAATGGGACAATGGTCAATGTGGATGATCCTGCTCACAATGTTCATCGGCGTAGAATTGCCTCAACTACTGGTACCCAGAAAAATCGCCGTGTCCTGTGCGGGATTCGAACCCACGCCAACAGGAAAGAAACTCTGAGGACGTGCGCCTCAGCCCGCTCGACCACCGGCCTGGTCCCATCCATTCTTCTTCTTTTTCCGCTTTAGACACCACATTGTTTTGGAAGGAACCAAATAATTTCTTCTTTGAGAATAAATAAAGAAACAAATTACCAGATATAAAAGTTGATAACAATAGTTCATCAAACTTACCTTTTCACAAATGATTGGAAACTACTCCCGATGCGTTGAAATATACACAGACAAGAAACGATAATCACCGATAACTGTAAGTCACACTTTTTCTGATAAGTTTTCTTCTGCATTGGAGAAACACTTATCGTTTTTGCTTATCAAACAAACTGAAAGTTCGATAAGTATGATAAGTCAAATTGAGTTAAAATTTTCTGCAACAATAATAACTTACACTTATCAAAAATTTACTTTTCGGAAAATTGCTAAAATGTAAGTGATAAGTGGTTGGTGCAATAGGGCCCAGATGAAATATTAAACTCCGGAGTGCAAATTCAAAAAGCTTCTTAATTTCAGCTGTGCTACAAGTGAACTAACTGGTAATTTAGAACTTCATGTGGTTATGTAGTAGTGTGTGTGATATGATAGTGCCGCACTGCCATCCTCAACACCCCCCTCAATGCAGTATTATACCTCAACAGAAAATCGTAATAACTGAGTAAATTTGAGACGATTATTAGTAAAATCAACTCTCTTACGCTTGTCGGTTGCCTTACTCTCTTTTATCGCTACCTAATGGGTATCGTTCCAACGAAATCTGTGGTCTGATTACTTGTAGATCAATTCCTATGCATAGTACGCGCGTATCGAACAGTCATCACCCTTTCGTCCTTGAGACATGTCAAAACACAACAGTAAAATTTTGTGAATCCTTTTTTAGTAGGACTACATTAATGTGGAGCAGACTACCATCTTCTGTTTTCCTCGTTGTTATTTAAGCAAAATGTGCATCGAAACCTTCACTTAACTCCCTGATCCCTTCCTTGCCTCTTCAAATTTTCCTTTTTGTTAAGGTTGTGCATAGCATCAGCTGCAGTTTTCGCTGCGCCGTAAAAATATATCTCAGCTCAACAGTGACGCACAGGACTTGGTTCGTCGATTAGTTAATTCGTTAATTTTTTCAATTATGTTATTGCCTTCATTTAAAGCTCTGAACTAACTATGTCTCTTTCTTTTAAGGTAAATCTGCTGAACCCGTATGTATACCTTTGCCAGGCGGTTTTTCACAGTTTTGTGGAAGAATCTACGGGATTTTAAAAGAAAAACAAGATTTTAAGGCCTGTTTGGGACTAGAACTTAGAGCAGAACAAGACGTTGAAGCTGCGTTGAGAGTTTCTTGCTTTAAGTTTGGATCTAAAGGACTTGCAGTAACTGAAGCTGAACCACTTCCTCCCTTGGATGAAAAAAAGGAAGATGATGACGATGGCATTTTATATTTTGGAGGTAAGATAAATTGATTTTATAAACTTAAACATCTGAATACATCATTCAGAAGAAGGATATAAGGTTCTAGAAAAAGTGAACTTTGTTATACCATTATACTCGTATTTTACAATTTTTAAGATATGTAGTGCAGCATGGCGTCCTTAGCGAATTATTAGCGAAATTGGAATATACTCGGGTCCCTTTTTCTGCGGCTTTTTGTACGCAATTTACTTGCCTTTACGTGATCTCTTTGGAGCGATTCCTTTACTTTACACGATTTAATACAGTTGCGAAAGCTTACACTATTTATTTCGTAGAAACTCCTATTCTCTTCCATAAACTATAAGATGCAACTACCACTCCTTTCAGTAAGTGTACTCATTTGCACCAGTTTTATATATATACATTCTCTCTACCAAGAAACTAAAAGGTAATTTTCTCTAAAAGCAAAACTACACAGAGCACCAGAAATATTTCAAGCGACAAAAGTTGTTTTATTTCTGTACAATATAAACGATTTCGTTGTATACAAAACAGTAGCAGTGAATAAATGCCGGCCAAAAAATACCTTAAATATTTCTCGACGTATATTAATTTTTATATTTTATATGTTCACATGTACTATTAAATACATATATGTAAATTATTAAATAAAGCGTTATGACCGAATGCATATATTTCAATAAATTCGAAAGGTTTTTGTATAGTATAACACGTTTTACATTTACTATTGAGGATGTTTGCCATGGTTTCTTTACGAAGAACACATCCAACGTAGAAAAATAGGTTCAGGGATGTTCAATTAAATATGCTATTTTCCAATCCTAATTAGTTACCTACCAACATTTAGTGACCGTATAAAATCACTATTCTTTCCTTGTTAGAATAGCAGACTGAAGCATGAAAAAAGCAGTATAAAATTTGAAAAAATCGAAAGAAGCGGCCTTTTCCGATACTTTCACATCTCTAGTCATGGCAGATAAGTAAACCGCACATTGGCTTACTCCAACATTTTGCAGTTTTTCAGGGTTTCCATTTTTCTACAACTCTGTGGAGCTTCATGATTGCACAAATCAGTTTTCTGGATCTATGGTCATTTAAATTAGCAACGGTTATGCCATCGTGTAAGCCATAAACGTGTTACACGAAATTCTGCTACATATGCACCGATGACAGCTTCGGACATGAAATCGCTTTTGGACTCATTAATGTAGCATTTTGATTCCAAGTTCGACATTATGGAGATTAAATTGCAATACACGTCTCTGTTAGTGAATCAAAAGAATCCCTATCGATTTTGAAATCTGTATTTACTTGCCTGGAAAATCGTATGTTCCGAAGCATTTTTTTTTTTGCGGAGAGGGGAATGCGTCACGCACCCTAGTCCTTGTGCCGGACTCCCCGCAAAACCCGGGTCTGCCGGCTAAACCCCGCCCGCCTAACTCTAGGCCACCACCCCGGAACCGTCGTTAGACATTACTTCGGAGTAGCGGCCCCTTGTTTAAGCTCTTCGAGCCTACCCCCAGTCCGCTGCTAGACGAAGCTCTCTCCAAAGAGGGGCACCAGCCCTCCGCTCCTCCCGAGGGCACAAGGTCAGCGCCACTCCCCGCGAGAGGGGCCCACCGTCCGCCGTGAAAAATGGGCACCGCATATATCCCCCCCAAGCTAGGCCCCAGAGGTGAGCGATGTAGGTCCGCCGCGGCATAGCAGCATCCCTCTTTGCCAATCCTCCCCCTGAGGGGACGCCAAAGTCACGCCCTCGCTAGGCGCATAAGGTTAGCGTCCGCCTCCACAAGGAAGGCAATCCCCGCCCACACCTTCTCACTCTGTAGCATAACCACGACAATATGGGGTTATGCCACCGTGGATTTCCTCCACCGCCTTCCTTAATAAGCGCAGCTGCGATTTGAGAGTAACAGTTACGTGTTTGCTCGAGAAACCCTGTTATCAATTAATATGAGAATATTGCTCAATTGCATACAGTTAAAACGTAATGGAGCCCTATCATCTGGTTTTGCAATGAGTGGTTTTGTTTATATTCGGCGCTCTGTGAAGAAGTCGGCGACTCCCATAAAGGTGTCTTCACTGGATCAGCTGGCGTATCTAAACGGAATCTCTATTGCGGCGACTCTTGAGGGATTATTCCCGGTGCCGCGGGCGGAGGTTGGAGGCAGCAGTTCTGGGCCCGATTGCGCCCCTGGATCCGCGGTGGTCGTTGGGCGGATGTTGTTTTGAAAGTGGCACAGCGGCTTAAAGCATTTTTCGTTTCCAGGCATGACCCATCTACATCAGCGAGCGACATTGTTGGCTATGTCCGTTGAAAGTGTGGAGCTGATTTTTCTGCCCCAATTCACTGTGAAATTGTCAACTCGCGTCGTTCTCGGGGGTTAGTGTCGTCCTTCAAATTGACGACTGTTCCAGCTGTGTTTGACTGTATTTCTTCACCTAGTTTCTGGCCGGAGGGTGTCGTTGCACACGAATTTATCCCGCGTGGGAGGTCGCCACGGATGGG
Source organism: Dasypogon diadema (assembly GCA_006980735.1). NCBI lineage: Eukaryota > Metazoa > Arthropoda > Insecta > Diptera > Asilidae > Dasypogon > Dasypogon diadema. Next base: position 42,685 of record QYTT01091401.1, read on the forward strand.
CCGGCCTGATGGGAGGAGCGCCGGCTCTGTTGTATTGAGCGCAAACAACTAGGAACGCTTTCCCTTTACTACCAAAACGTAAGGGGAATAAGAACAAAGACTCATGACGTCTTGCAGTCCTCACGTTCGTGCCGTTTTGACGTCATTGCTTTGACTGAGACCTGACTGCATCACGGTTTCTATGATGGTGAGATCTTTGATCAATCCTACCAAGTCTTTCGTAGAGACAGATATACTACCTGCAAGGCGCGCGGTGGCGGTGTTTTGGTGGCGTGCTAATTTGGATTGCGCTGTCGTGACACTTCCCACTATAACAGCTAAACTTAACGTAGGGCTTGTGGCTCTTAAGATCTCCTTTCCTGGACAAAACTTATATCTTCTTTCAAGATTTTCGAGATTTTCACATCCTGTGTTCCTTTTGAGCGTCAAAGGGTTTCCCCAGCCTCGCCTCCGTGGTTTAACAGAGAGTTGAGAGCTTTGAGGAACAGAAAGAATAGGCTTTGGAAGGCCTTTCTCAGAACTAGAGATCTAGTTCACCACCGAAATTTTGTGGAGTGCTATGACGAGTTCAAGGTGCACTCACCCGCTCTTTATGAAGCGTATATTGCTGGCATACGTGACAACCTGTACATTAATCCTCAGGCATTTTATAGGTTCGACAACACTAAGAGGAAGACTGACAATTATCCTGCATCTTTGTCTTTTGATGGTCACACTAGCAGTGATACTTACGATATTTCCAACATGTTTGCTACATTTTTTGAGAATGCTTTTCTGTCTCCCGATTTTGAACCGAATATTGATAATTTTGCGCACATTGTCAACCATCCCTGTACAGCTGGCACATCTCCGTCTGTTTCTGATGAGCTAATTATTGCTCACATCAACGGGCTAGCCTTTGGTTTCACCTCTGGACCTGATGGTATCCCTCCTGCGGTGACTAGGTCATGTCCCGATGCCTTTGTTGTTCCTATTCGCATTCTTTTTGAGAAGTCTGTCAGCGGTGGTTGTTTCCCCAAGCGCTGGAAGAACTCTTTCAGTATACCTATTCATAAAAAAGGTAATAGAAGCGAGATTTCTAACTATAGACCAATTGCAAAATTGTCCTGCATACCCAAACTGTAAAGGTATACTTTCGTCCAATCAGCATGGCTTCGTGTCACGCAGATCTACTACAGCTAAACTGTTGGAATTCACCTCCAAAATTATGTCTAGTTTTGGCAGCAATCTGCAAACCGATTGTATCTATACTGATTTATTAACTATTATATGTCTGTTTGAGCCTAATCGTAAGTGTAACTCATGATTAATGAACTTTGTTTGTCTTTTTACTGGGTTTAACATTACTAACATTTATTATGTCTTGCATGCTTATCGGGGAGCCCAATCTTAGCGCATTTCATTGAAGTGTGCTAACACGCACGCGGAGATGAGTAAATATTTCTTGGCTCCTCGCTGAGAAGTGCGCCTTCTGGGCTAGAAGGGAAACTCATTATTATTATTAAATATGATTCGTATATTCAAATTATATTTGCTAGTTTTTGCTTTCGGTGTGTGATCTTCTGTTAATTAAATGTACCTTTCATAACAACTGACTCTGATATCACAGATAAACAGGCCTACTTGTTTTATGAATGATAACAGACAATGTTTAATATTTGTCACATTACCACACGAAGATTTTGGCTAATTTTGATGAATTTTAATGCAAATATCTCTAATCTTGCAGTATATTTGCCCAGTTATAATCTTCTACGAAACGACAACACCCATTCCGGTGGGGGATTTCGCTGCAAAATAGTTTCAGTATCCTGTCCACATTTTATGATCAATTAACGGCCATTTCAGATGAATATCCAATAAATTTAATTTGTGGAGATTTTAATATTAACATTTTAGTTGAGAGCTATGCCAAGCGAGAGCTTTTCTTTCACCAAAGTAACCTTGAATTGTGTGTCGCTAATTCTAATCCAAATAAATACCACGCTAATGGCTTAATTGGAATTATTGTTATAGAGCACCAAGTGTTAACGAACAAGTTGAGTACTTCAGCTCTGTTATCACATATGTTTATTAATAATAATAATCATTTTATTAGCAAATGTGTAGAGAGACCTACTCTTGAGGGGTACATTTAGGGAGGAGAAATCGAATTACAAAACAATTATGTGATAATAAACCAAGAAATGAGAAAATCGATAAATAGGTTAGATACAAAATCAAAAATGAGTGATACCGGTGTTAACAACATATAAATTAATACTATGATATCATCTGCTGAACTATTGACTATTACGTCTATGAAGAACGTAAGAATCCATAGTTTAAAGAATAAATTGATAAACTTACGAATTTTAGAGATTTATGACTTTTAATACTTAAGAATTCAAAACAATAAAAGCGAAAATCCGAATTTGGTTTTTAAGTACGTCCAGTCAGTCTGACGAAAAATTGAAAACTGAAAATCAAAAGTTTTCTTGGCAACGGAGTAAACATCTTCATTGCCTCCTCGCATACTAGATGTGACGGAAGGCCACACATCAAAGTGCGTGCCATGTTCCGGGACGTGCTCGGACGTGAGCGTCGGATCAGGACGTGTTCGTTGTAAGCGTCGGATCGGGACGTGCTCGGCGTGAGCGTCGGATCGGGACGTTCTCGGGCGTGAGCTTCGGATCGGGACGTGAGGATGGCGTGAGCATCGGGACGTGCTCGGTCTTGTGCTTTGAGACTGGCTTGAGTTCCGAGACGAGATATGCTCGGCGTGTATCCGCTTGTTGGGCTGTTGGGGTTTTCGGGTAGGAAAGGACAGTCTTCATGCAGTAGCAACAGTAATTCTGCTGCCGACGTGTTATTGTTGCTGCAGGCGAATTAAATGTGTCACCAAATGTTGTCTGCATCGGGAGGGTTGTATGGTTGGTTGGTCCGTAAAGGTGTTCGGCTCTGCGGGATACTCTGACTCCATCAGAGTGTTCAGCGTTTTCGGGGTCACCAATTATGGAGAGCGAAAGACGTTTTTAATAAATTAACAAACTCCGTGTTAGAAATTCGCTACACGTCTACTTAACCATTACTTACTTTAGTTAGATGTTCCGAGTGACTCTGCATCATTACAAAGTACAAAGAAGAAAAACAGTTACAAACTAGGAAGTTATCACTACCATTTTGTCGGTTCTTAAGGAAATTTTTCACTAGGTGCAGACTTACATTCCGCTGGTAGATTGTTGAAAGCCTGAGCAAAAAACGAAAGCCCTGATTGAACGTAACTGCTTCAAGGTATTAGGATGTTTCGTGTTTGTGTTGATTTTAAAAATCTAATTTTATTGTACAGGTAAGAAGGGGCAGAAGTCGAAGAAAGTAGCTCATTGGAGTGGGGCGAGATATGGTCAAAGCATCGCAAGCCTAACACAGGCATTAAAGGCCATATTTAATTATATACATACTGACAGCATCCGTGGCACTCTATAAGCTATCACAGTAGATAACGATAGAAATGACAGTAGTAGTATTTGTAATGTGTTTGCGTACTTCAGTCGACAAACTTCTACAAGAAAGACCATATATTTTCGCAACAACTTGATCTGACCAAGTCAGGTTGTGTTAAAGATCACGCCAAGATTTTTTACTTTTTCTTCGAAAGGAATCATTATATCCTTAAAAATGATTGGTGAAAAATTTACCGTATTTAAATCCTTTTTATAAATTAAAATTTAAAATTGCCTAAACAATATTTTCCTAAATTTGTTGCTACCGACAACCGTTTTAATTCCCGAATATTTCCATAAATTGTGATCGTGTTATGGCAAGAAAACAGGAAGTCCCTGTACGCTGTATATGTATATGAGCTTCCTGCCTGGGTCCGTTATTTTAGAGCTTCCTAGTTCCCAGAGTGGGGCAGTAGACTTAAGGCACGATTCCACGATGTCTTTTTCTCGTGCACTTAGCGCATGCTCTGTAATGTGCGTTATAACACACGAAAGGCATTTTCGAATAGTTATAACAAGACTAAAATATATCTCGCTATGTCTATCTATTTAACATATGTAATACCTGCTTTTCCTTTAATCAACATTTTGTTCAGTCACTGTCACTGTACGATTGTAAGAGCAAATAAGAAAGATATACTGATTGCAAAAATTGGTCCCATGATTCTTTACTGAAATGGTTTAGGGCGCTGCGTCCGTAGTATGTATTTAAGACATTGCATGAAATAGCAAATTGATCAGTCCATTTACTAGAGGTTAGTAATAAAAACTGAAAACTTGAATGAGTCCAATTTCCACAGTTTACAGACTACAGGGGTTGCCAGGTTTTAAATCGCCATTTTGTAACATCACTCTGAATATTTTGTTTCCAGAGCTTTTCAGTGGTGACGATTTTGTGATAAGTGACTTAAATTTAAGTGCCAAGTGAAGTGTGAACACTAACATGTAAAATAAACGTTGATTTTATTTCATTAAAAATTCTATAAAAATACACTCCTCTTTTGCTCGCTTCCAATTGGAATGCTACAAAAACAATGTATATTCTTCCTCTGACAAAGATTCAAGATTTATCCAGAGTGAGGTCACGAAACATTAGCCAAATTCAATTTATCAATGAGAATTATTTGTGAGTTGAATGTCGGAGTTGTCCAGATAGGACCCAATATCTATTGTCTACATTGTTTACATGGATTAGATTGTCTACATGAAATATTACGACGTAGACTACATCATTATTTACGCGTGACAATGGCGTAATTTACGTTGTGTAGACAATTTGCTCATCACTGGATACGACCGACGATGTAATCTACATGATCATTCCAGTCGAGCGTGTAGTTAATAACTGATCCAAGGTTTTTAATCGTCCTAGAGTACAGTATTACTGACACAAAGTTGCGGCAAGTATGAATGACCCAAAACACTTTTATATATAACACAGTTCCATTGGAGTTACGCGCGTTCAGACGTAATTTATTTTGGGAATCCACGTCGTCTGCAATGATTCAGTACAGCGGGCAAATCATTGATAAAGCACGAGAAAAGCAATGGGCTCAGGATAGATCCTAGGAGGACACCGCTACAAATGGAAGCCTATGCAGAAAATTTCTCATTGCAGAAGGCTTTTTGTGTGCGGCCTCTTAAGAATGACCAAATGAATTTACAAGCAGACTTTTGATTTGAATTGAAATTTAGAAGCCAGCTTTCCAATAGTTCCTAAAGGAACTATAGCTTCTTCTCAGTTCCTTTTCATCGTACTAACTATGGGGCGCATGAGCCAATAACGTCGATAACTTGCTTGTTTAATCCCAATTATGATTTAATCGACTTCTATTTAACCAGAATTCAATTGAATAGGTAGCTTCGTTGAAGTTCAGCTGCTTTGTATTTCTGTGTTTCTCTTTTGAATTTTTACTGTACAATGGTTTATTTTGGCTGATTTCCAAGGATAAGGAAATGTAAATAATGTAATAATGGTGTTGTACATAAATGTGAGCTTAGGTAATATCGTTGGCATTAATAATTTAATAAAAAATTAAATCATTGATTTTAAAAGGCTACGTAACATTATTATTAGTGCTATTTGAAGGGCAAAGACTGAGTATTTTGGAGGCCTCCTTGATCCCAATCTCCCATCAAAACTAATCTGGAAAAACATGAAAAAATTGGGTATCAATCCTCATTCATTCATTTAGGATCGTCTTCTTTACAATGAAATGAAAATATTTGTTGGGGATCATAACCTCATTGCCTGGCAATAATCTGGTTTTAAGGTAAGTTTAGACGAGGGAAATATTCCCAGCAATTCTTCTGGCTAACAGTCAACAGTTTGAGAGAGAAGAAAACCTACATTTATAACACTCGTTAGTAAAATGTATCGCTGTCACGTGTAGACTAAAAGAGCAAATAAATGTTGTCTGTCTGCCACTTGCCGATATTAAAAGTTTGGCTACTCTGACAAATTCCTGTCTGACGAGTACTGGCATAACTGAGACTGATTTTTCCTTTTCAGTATCACCATCACACTCTGTCAACGTGTAGCCCACTGTGCAGTTGCTGCATGCAAGTTTTTCCCGAAATGTCGCAAATTTACTGTTCCATTTAAACTTGTCTTCAGGCCCAAAGATAGTACAGTGTCTGCACTTCTACATCTCACCGAGTGTGTGCATCGTAATGTAGACCTACAATTTTGTGTCTTCTACATTTTTCAAATGCTTTTGATTCTACTGATTTCAGCATCCTTCATAATAAATTAATCACTCCGTTTGACTTCGATATTACTGCTGCGAACTTTATGTTATCTTACCTCTTGTATCGTAGCCAAGCAATTGTCGTAGGTCAGACCTGTTCTGGTTTATTGCATACACATTCTGGTGTTCCACAAGGTCCTATTCTGGATTCCTTATTATTTGTCCTCTACAGGCTTGCACTAATTCCAGCTAAAACTCAATCCGTTATACTCTTCAGCACTCCAATACTTCTGAATTTCCTTTATAATAATAATAATGAGTTTCCCTTCTAGCCCAGAAGGCGCACTTCTCAGCAAGAGGCCGAGAACCATTTACCTATCTCCGCGAAAGCGTTCACACATTTCATTAGAAATGCTTTATTGGGTGCTGGATTTTAATGATACTGGGTTATCATTGTATTGCACAATAAGTGCATTTTATAAGAAAACTGGAATCTTGGCAATGTTGGTGGTGTTTTTAAAATCTTACAAATTAAGTTATCTGCTTTCTAGCTATAAATAATTACGTTTAAATACAGTATATTGTGCTCCTGAAGCACCAAAAACGCGACGTAGAGAAAGCGCAGTATCGGAAAGTGCAAAGTTCATAAATCTGAAGACTACATTGATGAAATTGAGATGGTTATTTAGACACTAGGAATTCCTCATGCCTGTAGTTTATAAGACCTGTGGCTAGCATAAAAAAACTTTTAAAGTTAGCTCATATTTATATTTTTTAAATCATTCTAAAACGTTACTATTGTCGCAACTTTCAGCTGCGAAAAAAAGTAATTACAAGATGCTAATAAACTAAAGAAATCAATAATTGTAGAGTTATGTTAGGGGAACTTGAAGTACAACCAGCTTAAAGCCTATTCAATTTTATACAGCAATCTTACCAACAGTTGAAAAGTAATGTAAGGAATATTTGAATAAAAGCAGTCTTTTTGTTATGTAATTGTCTTTAATAATTTCCTTTTATTTGGTTTTTTCTCCATTGGCTGACATTTATCCAATTCCATAATTCTAAAATATAATCGGCACTTGAAACATAATTTCTTAACATGCATGGGTAAATCTACATCTATGGATTTATCTACGTGGGTTCCTAGAAAGTCTTCACCTAGGAATATTTTAGTGTTATTTAATTTTCTAAATATAAATTCTAACTTATATATTTTGTCTAAAAAGAACGAGTTTGGCTTAATTAGGCCACCTTCGAATAATTAATCAACCAAAGTTAAAGTTTATGAACTTTTGTCGATATAGCTGCCTCCTAATTTACACTTTTTAATGATGTAGCCCGCCAGATTTTCTATTGCATCGGCTGCCATATCTTATATCTACCTCAGGAAAGCTTTGAGATGTATTTTCATCCTGGAGGTTATAAAGGGCCTCTTTCGGTACTTGCGAAAGCACTTGTCGCGTTATAATTAGGTCAGCAAATTGTTCTCGACTTCCTTCAATATTAGAACTGCAATTCACCTGTTGAGCAGTATCTGAGCGTCCTTTAAAAAACAAGCAAGATATTAAAACTCTAATAGAAAGTAAACAGTAATAGATAAAATATTACTTTTGGTTATAACTAAGCAACAACATGAAAAAAGCATTTATCTAGACGCAGTATTGCACCAAAGAATAAGTTATACAAAAATTTAACATAAAGTTTCTAGATATAAAGCTTCATTATATATTTTATCTAATTATAGTCGCAAAAAATATGAGCTAAGCGCAGTATTGCATTTTTTTAAGTACCGGGTATGGAAGAGCGTAACCTATATTTAAATTCAAGAGGTGTCGGGTGATCGTGAAGACCACCCATTGATCTTATGTAGCCAAAAAAGTGTTCTAATTCATCTTGATTTATGCGACCGGTTAACACATAACTTATTTCATACTTATTATTTAAATACTTTAATAACTGTGATAATGATGCATTATTGAGTAAAACTCCTTTTTGAAATGGAAGTAAGGTTTTACGTTTTGCAACTCTAAGTTCGCTCATTAAGCCAGACATATCTTCTTTTTTTTGTTTTGTCGGAGGGGGGAATGCGTTATGCACCCTAGGAGGACTAGCCCCCCGTGTGCCGGACTCCCCACGATCCGGGTTTACCGGCTAAACCCCCCCTCCCTGTCACCTGACCACCACCTCGGGAACCGTCACATTAGACATTACTTCGGGGCAGCGGCCCTTTGTTTGGGCTCTCGAGCCCCCCCAGTCCATTGCCGGACGTTAAGAGGGGCGCCAGCCCCCCGCTCCTCCCGGAAGCACAGGGTCCGCGCCCCTCCTCCACCCGAGAGGGGCCCATAGTCCACCGCCTTCGGACTCCGCCCTCCACACATTCTTCAAATGTGGTCTTGTGCTCCCGGGTGGAGCGGGGAACTGGCGCCTTCTCAGGGAGGCGCCCCATCTGGCGACGGGTTGGGGGGGGCTTGGAGGGTCTATACAGGGGGCCGCTGCCCTGAAGTAATGTCTAGCGACGGTTCCGGGGTAGTGGTCCAGATGACAGGGAGGGGGGGTTTAGCCGGTAGACCCGTATCGTGGGGAGTCCGGCACACGGGGGGA
>QYTT01091402.1:6134-21163 GCA_006980735.1 Dasypogon diadema
TAAGGCTTCGCTGTCCGTCCGTCCGTCCGTCCGTCTGTCACCAGGCTGTATCTCATGAACCGTGATAGTTAGACAGTTGAAATTTTCACAGATGATGTATTTCTGTTGCCGCTATAACAACAAATACTAAAAAACAGAATAAAATAAATATTTAAGGGGGCTCCCATACAACAAACGTGACTTTTTTGCTCGTTTTTGCTCGATATTGATAACGGCAACAGGTAGACGCCTGAAATATTCACAGAATATTTAGTTATATATTCACTTTAAAAATAAATAATTAAATTAAAATAAAATTAATATTTAAGGGGGGCTCCCATACCACAGACATGATTTTTTTTGCCGTTTTTATAGATAATGGTACGGAACCCTTCGTGCGCGAATTCGACTCGAACTTGGCCGGTTTTATTTATATTAAGCACTCACTTTAAATTCAAAGCCTGAAATGGCCACTTTTAAACTTCCACATTTAGCTTTAACGTTATAAAAATGCTTAAATAAATCAAAATCACTTAGCAGAGCGAATAAAAACCACCACCAAAAAAAGGCGTAAGTTCTGGTCTCATTTCCCCAAGACCAGGTTTTATATTAAACACACACGAGTAAGTTCTCTGTAACTTCTGGCCCTATATTAAACGCTTGAGTGTAGGAAAGGTCAGACCAGGACTTGTTCTAGTCATATATCGAACAGAGCTAATTTTTTCAGTCAAAATCTACAAAATAACTGTCTTCATTTAAATAGTCATATAATTAAAAAGTAGCTTTTCTCTAAGTTTACTGCAAGCACGCACTTATTAATTTTTAATTCATTTGTAGGAAATGCTCTAGCACAACTTTGGGACTGTCCGTTCATAGAGGCATCAGCCAAAGATCGCATCAACGTAAATGAGGTGTTCGCAACAATCGTCCGGGAAATGAACATGACATCAGAAAAGCGGCAGAAAAAAAACTACTGTTGCTGTACACTCTTATAGAAAAATTCATAATCAAAACACAAAGCAAATGTAATGATAATAAAGTGAAAAACAATATTAAGAGTTGAAGATATCTTAATAAAAGGAGGAAAGTTAAAGACAGAAACACCTATTTTATAAAAACAGAAAGCATAAAATATTTTTTTTATAATACATGAAGGAGGAATCTGCCAAATGCAGAAAGTAGCCAGCATTACTTATCTATTGAAAAGAAAGCAGTAATCAGAGAAAATCGCTGTTCAATTTTATTTGCCCGTGTGTAAACAGGATAAATGTCGGAAATGTAAAAAAATGTATCGAAACAGGAGGAGATTTAGGAGAATTTTTTACTGTTTTTAGATTTATGCAATCTTTCATCTTCTTTTTATACCTCTATTACCGTTATATCTATTCGCAAGCCTCTACTTAGAGTACATTTTATTCCTTTTATTCTACTCGCTGTAAATTTTTGTTGCATTTTATTATTTGTGTTTCCTTAGGAAAGCGTCGGTAATTTTTGTCAACTGGTCCAAGTAATGACTCCGAACAATAATTAGATGTCTTTGTTTATTATTTTTAATTAAAATTAAATAAAACCTTAACAAATAAACTAGAAAATTTTTTATGTGAAAAATGGAGGAAATATGTGTCACAATGTACACTTTATATATAAAGAAAATAAATAAAAATTGATAAATCATAAGTCAGAAACAATTTTACATGTACATTTTTAATATAAGTTAAAAAGAATATTAAAGAAAATTAATTTTTAATGTGAATAAAGCATTTTTTATTTTATTTCTTTTTTACTCTTTACCTTTTTGTCCTTTATTACGTTTTATATTTTAAGCAGCCTTGTAAAGGAAAAATACAGGGGAGTTATTATCTATTCCAATATTTTGAGACCATCAAAAAAAAGGAATAATTAGAGGTGTTGCGAAAACCGAAAAACGAGTTATCGATATGAGGATTTAGCTAGACAGGTTACGAATGAAATGGTTATACAGGGTGTCCATTTTTAAGATGCGAATATCTCCCAGGATGATGGACCTCATCAAAAGAAGTTGCAATTTGTATGGAATATGAAGGGGGAGGGAAATGAGATTTATGTTTTTGAGGACTTTTTATCAACATCAAGCAATATGTACCTCAATCATTGCCATATAAATATGGACCAAGCATGTTACTCAGCCTGCATTAAGTTGAATGGCACTCCTTTTATATTGCTGCCTCCTTTCCGATAACTATTTTCCATTGGCACTGTAAATTTAGTTTTATTCATAAGACACCGAACAACCAAAAGTGATGGCCACTATATTCCTTATCGTTTCCGATAAATGTCTAGGATAACTGGCCCCTCATGAAATAGCGAATTTATCAGTCCACTCGTTAGAGGTCAATGACCTCAACTAACTACGAAAGAATAAAATGATAATATGATCATGGTGCATAATTAAGTATCGCAGTGGAGATCCAACTCGTGCCGTAGAATAGTATACTACGCGCTTTCTCGTAAGGGGGTTTCCTAAACCACAGATTTTCCGACTTTGTGCCGACAACTTGGAGAGATTGGAACGTTTCGTATATTAAGAATGGTAGATACGCATACCCTTTCTGCAGACGTGGAATTGCGGAACAAATGATGCATGCTGTAAAACTCAATCCTTGGATGAGGAATATGCAACGGATTTGGAGCGAATAGAAGTACTTATGGAAGGATTTTACGCCGTGAAGGCTTCATTCATATCATTTTACAATAGTTCAAAGAGCTGGAAGGGAAAAATGATGAAAAGCGAGTAGCGCTTTGCGTTGAAGATTCCTGTTATTCTCAGGCATATTCTTGGAGCGGTGGGTGTTAGGAGATCATTGCAATTCTCCCATATTGTGGGAAAATTGGAATAAAAGGGGATCAAGCGCAAATATAAAATGTTGCATAACCTCGCAACTGTTATATTTAGGTAGGTACTTACGTAGTACCAAATTAAAGGTGAAGCTTCAAGGAATCCAAAGTCTAATTAAAAAATCCTAACTCTTTACGATTACTGGCTTTGATTTAATCATAAAGTAGACATGAATTATGTATGGAACAACGCTGGCACATTGCGTTATTTTGACGATATTATCAATCACGGTTTGACATAATTGTGGCTGGATCTCAGTGATGCAGTGTCTAATCTCCTCCTTCAAGGCTTGGGTGATCGTGGGCTTGCTGACATAAACTTTTGACTTCAAAAAACCCCAGAGAAAGAAGTCCAAAGGCGTTAAGTCGCACGATCTAGGCGACCAATTCGCCGAAACGGGAGATTACAATACCAGGGAATGTCTCGTGCAATAATCCCATTCTTCCACGTGATGTGTGAATGGTTTGTCATCAATAATCGACTCAGTCTCCTAGGATTTTTCGATTATTCTCTTCACGGATAATGCACTTGGAACACTTTGTCTACCAAAAATCAGACGCAATTTGCAAATCGTCGCAGTCAAACTTTCGCCACTTTTGAAATGATGTTTAACGATACGAATGTGTCGAATAGCGAATCATATCTAATAATGGCGAACTGTCTACCATCGAACTGCCATAATGGTTTGACTGTCAACGCACAGTAGCAGAAATGGCCCCAAATATAAATTTTGCCCTCTTGTTGGGATAACGTTTATTAGTTATTTTAAAGTTGCTAACTTTTAGGTTTGGGTAGACTACAAATTTTCGGTACAAAACAAGAAAAGGATTTATGCTTCCGGGGGTAGCCCCTGTAAGTCAGTCCCTTCAAATCCTACCGAAACTGCAGTTATTAATATAATGGATTTGAATAAGGCCACAGATGGTACAGGTTGAGCAAAAACTTTTGGAAATGCGACTCCCGCAAATGCAGACACTAACGAATCTGTTATAGATAGTCATAATGTTCTGTCATCACGGTCGTCAACCCCACTTCCCCCTCCCACTCAACATTTTGAAAGAATGTAAAGAAAAAACAAGTCAAAGGAAATGCGCATCTAAAAAAGAAACTATAAGCATAGCTCCAACGGATGTCCAAAATTGCCTAAAATTAGAAAACAAAAAAGCTCTTTTCACTTGCACTTTTTCTTGTTTCTATATACGAAACGTAATCCACTTTGTACTCTAATTGTTTTCCATGAAGTTCAGAATATTTTTCAAAACTATAGAAATTGTTGATTGCGACATGACAAACTATGTAATCCCAGCAGCAAAGGTTAGCCATTACCCAACAGATTCCGCAAGTAATTCGTAGTAAGCAGAACTGCTCCTGACTTAGATTACCACTTGTGCCAAAAGTGCATTACTTTTACATGGAGATGTCATAGGTGGTAGTTAATTGCCTCTATTTTCCGTTATTCAAAACAATTTATCTCATTAACATTTACTTAACCGATTCATGTCAGAGAGGGTAGACTTTTACTTTCCTTTTGCATTGACCTGTCCTGAAGAAAACGATGAAAATTCAAATTTTCACAGGAAAAATCTTTTCTGAAAGAGATATGTCATTACTAACTCCATTACCTTTTTTAGAAGGTAATGAATTATAGAACTAGTTATTTGTATGGAAAAATTTGAATTGATTACCATAACCATTTAATGAATTTTCCGTTGATGGTGGAAGTAGTTTCCTCCAGAGTTGATTACCATTTTTGCTGCTGGGATAGAGTTCTCCTGTACTTTCTTGGCATGAACCACCTACAAAAGATTTTAAACGTGCCACAACTTTCAAAAAAGATGGTATTGATGCAACTTTTCTCTGACTTAGCGTAAGTTTCTAAGATAAAATTAAAAAGCAGAATAGATACCCCACGCCCTTATTAAGTTTTATATGAAATTTAAGAGTTGTCCATTTTAAAATTACTGAGCCAGATACAAATTTTTTCCTACATTTTAGTGCATTTAAAAACAGAAGTTTTTTTTTTAAATATTTTTATATATTTTGTTCTAAATGTTGTGACGCTGGGGACTAATTAAAACCTGGAGTGAATATAATATCGGAAAATCATTAATATAAGCTCAAGGAAAAAAAGGTTCGCATCTACTGGTAGCTCTGTTTTCTCACAATTTGGCTTTGAAATAGCTGACTTGTAGCAAAATATTCACATATTAAATAGAATGAAATTTCTTTAATAGTCCTGAGATTAGTTTACCCATATTTTAATAAAACACGCTTGTGATGTAGATACTGAATTTTTTTTCTCAAATTACTGCTTACCATCAGTAAAAAGTGCGACGGTTTCTAAAGTGCTTTTTTTTTCGTCAGAGCCATACAAAGGAATGTGTCGCGATTTATCTAGTATGGTATCATCCATAATAGACCAAGTGAAAAAGCACTTTCCGGATATTGAAACCAATATGATATATATGTAGTCAAGCAGCTTTTCTCGGGCCGAGTTTCAAAAAATAGGTATCTATGCTTCAATCGCCGTATGAAGGTGTATGAATATCAAGCAATATCTGATGGGGCATCCAAAATAGTTATTTGGAGGAGACGCAAAGGAAAGTTCAGCTTCAACTACAATGAAACAATCCTTAGTTTAGGGGCACTTTTGCCAAACAATATCAATCATGCAAGGGGGTAATTTACCGAGATCAGGAGCATCGATAGAATTAGATAAATATGTGAAAGAACCGCGTGGTATTTTCAAAAGCAGGAACTGAGAGAAGGAGTTGTTTATCTTCTGGTAAAGCCTCAAAACTTCTTTTTTTTAATTTTAACATGTAAATACATTATGTAATTTTTCATAATGAAATTATTTATTTCATAAATAAATTACGTTTATTAACTTTTCATGAAAACGGCGATTGAATTGTTTACTTTTAATTGATGTGTTTTGATAATTGATAATTCATTGCTGGTAACAGTATACACAAGATTTGCAGCCTTATAAAGCACATAATGCAACACACCAGGTGCTAGAAGGTAGTAAATTAATACAATTCAAAGTAATGCAGGATATATCAAAATAGATGAATATGTGAAGAAGGAAAGACAATTATCCAATTATAAGGTAACTAACTAACTATAGCTCATATACAGTATAAGTAAAACAGTTAAAAATTAATATGAAGGAAAAGGAGAGGAAGAAACACTTAAGATTTAAGAAGTATTTTGAAAGCATTGACAGAACCCACGGTCTGAATAACGGCTAGTAAATTATTCCACAGACTAATGATCTGAACAGGGTAGGAGGCACGCATGACCAATCTGCTGAAGTGAGGCATAACCGAATTTCTATTCCGCTAAGAGGAATAGAACCTAAAAAGTTCTCTGAGATAAACAGGCTTGCCCAATCTGAAAATGTTGTACAATAAAATAAGGAATTTGCGTATAAGAAAGGATTGCAAGGTGCATCCAAGCACCCGAAAACGAAAAGGGGAGACGTGGTCGAGCGAAAGCCGATACAGTCGTTGAACGCTACCTCCAATTTACGAGTAGAAGTACTATCCAGGAAAACATTACTGCCAAAAATGAAAGGAGACAAAATCAAGCCTTTTACTAACTGAAGGCGGACTCTGCAAGGCAGAATGCTAGCCGAAAGCCAGAGCCTTCGCAATCCAGCATAAATTCTGTCTAACCTCGCATTAATATGATATATGATTTGTTTTTCTTGTTTATGTTACGTGTTATGATTGTGTTTATTTAAAAGAGAATGAAAAAAACGTAATATTTTCTTGTCTTGATTTACACAATTTTGATTAACGAAAAGAATGTCTGCAGTAGTCGTCGTGAAATATTTTCACGATACTGTTATACCGTTACGTCTTATATTAGATTACCTCCATTCCGCATTCATGCTTAATCATTTCCATACTTTCCCCTAGTTACTACTTCTGTTCTACGGGTTGGGCAATTTGAAAATGAGCGCGCTTGAACGGATCTTTTATAGATACTGAGCCGAACAATCCAGCACATTAAAAAGAGCCATGTTGCCCACCTCTACCTCGTCCATGTGTTATAACAGCAGCTTCAGCTGACATAACAAAGTAGATTAATTAAATCAATTAAATTTTTATTAACAGAGGATCTCGGGTTATTGTAGCGTTCTGTAAGAATTTTCCGTGCTCTAGCTCTTTTTTACCTACATTGGCTCTTTTTCTCGGAAAATTTGGCTCAAAAATATTTTGTTGAGTGGCATCCCTGCCTGTGGAATCTAGAATCCACTACATACTCATTAATTATTTTCCTTCCCTACCTTTAGGGTATTACATAATTAGTTCGAACAAATTGTAGGTTCTTTTCCTTTTGTTGTATATGCACTGAATTCTTTGGGCTATCCACTGAGATGAATATATGGAGGGGGTGTCCCATACAAGTTGCTTCAAGAAAATGGCACAAATTTTTGAAGTCGATGTATTCATCTCTTTCGATCTTTAAAGTCAAACTGAACTGTAATCGAATTTCAGATGTTGTTCAGTGTGAGTAAATCAAAGTATTTGTGTTTATAAAAGTAAATGTTCTACCTTCCAAATTTACGTTCCAAAAAATTTCTAGAATTTAATTTCACTCAACCCTACCTTTATATCATGCTCTACATAACGAAAAATCCCAAAATTGAATCACTTTTTAAATTTTTGCGCCTACTTCAGCCGTCAGTACGGCTCATGCATGACATGCAGAAGATAGATAGAGAGAGACCGAATATACTTCTATCTTTTGCCGGCGTTGTTAGCCGAGATATTTAAACAATTCATTTTGGGTTTTTAAAGACGAAGAAATTTATAGTTTTAAACGTATAAAAACAAACTAATAAAATTTTTTTTTCCACACACAATTTTGTTAAGTAACAATTGCAGTGGGACGAACCGAGAAACGCTAAGGTTATGTAGAAGTTTGTGCCATTTTGCAAGCAAGTATGCCCTCTCTATTTCTTCTATCTCTATTGTGCTATACTGTATGGTGTGGTGAATAAAAGAGCAAACTCAGACGGCAGATACGCAGTTTGCAGCTTGTTTTATACAGTTGTAGACTGTGATGTAATTATTTGGATTCTGCGCAAGTTATGAAGGGCTCATATTTGCGTCAATAAAACATTCAGTAAAACTGTTTTTAGAAAAAGCCTTGGAGCTTATCTGTTTATTTAAATACACACTGCGTTAGTGCAGAATTTTAATATGGTATTTGAGTATATTTAAGGTGGAATATGAAGATTATATTTTCGGGTGTAATGTGGGGGTTTATTAACATTTCACTCTAAAGTTTTTCAGTAAAGTAAATTAGCGCACAGGTGTATTGGTACAGGATACTTTTTCCTTTATATTAGCCGGCTGTGCAAGCGAAACGAGAGTAATTTTTTCAGAATTTTTGTATGCATGTCTGATTCTTTGTTCCCTTCTACAGCCTAAACAGCTTCACTCATTTTGATAAGCGAGATATTGTTTGATTTGTCTTGATGCCAGCAGTGTCAATCGCTACATTAAATTAAGAATTAAATAATATAACGGATTTTAGGCACCATATTGTTAACTACGAGGTAACCATGAAAAAAAAATTAAATATGAAATCCCATGGAGCGGGCAACAAATTAAAGGTCCTTAGAAGACAAATACGAAAAATATATATGAGACTAATATTTCATCCGTTTCCACTTGCAAAATTAAAAATTATTTCATTTTCAGCTTTTACAGTCAGCTATTTTGTTCATTTTTGTAATAATTGTTGTTTATGCTACATATTAAAAATTTTCGAATTTTTCTTGTAACGTAATGCCACAGATCACGATACTACCGGTGCAACTTGAATTCCTTTTATTTTTTTCCAAAGTAAAATCAACTTCGCAAATGGGTAAAATCTTTGCAAAGTTCCCTTATTATACTTGCGGTATTTTCATAACATCGGTCTCTCTATTCAAACCGAGAGCTTTCCTGTTCTGCAAAATCGTTCAATAATAAAAAGCGGACAAGTGCGAGTTGAACTCGCGTGGAGAGGGTTCCGTACGATGAATATGTTATCTACCATGTTTTTTTAAATCCGACCCAAATTTGTACCGGATTGTAGAGGAAAAT
The DNA here is from genome assembly GCA_006980735.1 of Dasypogon diadema. NCBI lineage: Eukaryota > Metazoa > Arthropoda > Insecta > Diptera > Asilidae > Dasypogon > Dasypogon diadema. Next base: position 15,096 of record QYTT01091402.1, read on the forward strand.
TGCTGAATATGTTGTCTATTGTTGAATTTTGTCTTGGCGTATATTCTTGAGTACGTGGACTAAGACCAAGGATAGAAGGTATTCTGATATTTCATTTTTTGATTTGTTACGCGCAATATTGAGAGATTTACCATGTTATTTTAAGAGCATAGACTTCTTATAGGTTTTCCTGTAATCTATAAGTAAAGAACTATTTTCAGTACTTTTTTCAACATTTTGAGCTCAGTGGTTTTTGTGTTAAAAAAGGGGGTATGGTCAATTTTCATCTGTTTTCTTAAATAACTTTTAAACTATTTATTTTAAAACTATAAAAAAATATATTTGAGACAATATAAAAAATACATTTCATTTGATATGTCACACGGTACAGTTTACAAAACTTTATTTTTTATTTTCTAATTTGGCCCCCAAAAGTGACCCCCAAAATCAAAATTTATTTATTTACGTCACACGTCCGTGGGTCACAGAAGTTCATATGTGTACCGAATTTCAACTTAATCGGTCCAGTCGATTCGGAGTAAATTGGCTGTGACAGGCAGATAGACAGACACACGAGTGATCCTATAAGGGTTTGTTTTTTTCATTCGGACATACGGAACCCTAAAAAGAAACTAAGCATTATTTTAACATACAATTCTTCTTCATTTATTTATTTATAATTATACATTTTTGAAAAGTTTTTTCCTCGTCATTGGTGCAATGCTAAAGAGTGCCGCCCATAAGTTGCTGATAGTGGAATGGCCTACAGATTTGAAGGTCAACTGCGAATATATAAGGTTAGGCAATTTTTATCTTTGGTTACTTGGACCTTGATGCAGAAGTACCACGTCCGCTGTGTTCGTTCTGTTTCAGGGGTTAATGTTTTCGGTAACTTACTTAGTGGAAACTTAAAATCTCATTAAAAAGTGGATGCAGATGTTAGGAACTACATATACTGAGAGGGACTGTAGTTCCCGATACTTCAAATAAAACACAAAAGTGAATTTTCAAGATATATAATATCACATAAGTCTAATGTATCTTTTAATTATGCCTTACTAATGTATTCTAAGTACTAGTTAAATGTACGTATCTGTAATGTGACTCAATTAATAAGATGTATAAAGGTAGAGGGTAAACGATATCATCTATTCAAATATTATTGTATACTTATTCGTTTATCAGTATGACAACACAAAAGGAACTAAAATCTTGGAACCCATATAATTAAATCACTGAAAATATTTATTAGTTGTTAGATATCCATCACAGCACAGACATTCACAAAGTAGTCTGAAAGCGATTGCAACAGCACATTGTACTAACTAAACTTTAAGCCGGTGTGTCTGATCTTAGCCAAGAAATATTTTCTACATTTAGCAGTTTAGCAGCATATACGGAAAAATGATTTCAATAAGAATGTTAATAACGTTCTCAAACACTTGAAAATGCTTGAACAAATTATTTGTTGATTTTAATCTCTCTAAAGAACTCATGGAAATTATTGGAAAGATATGATCTTGTGGCGCGTCAATTTTACTGATGTACTTAAAAGTGCACCTGAACATTACTTCGATTGATTGCCAATAATAATTTAAATGCTGTTGTTGCTTTCTCTTTTTTTTGGATAATATTTTTAAGTATATGGTAATAAATAACTCTTTACTGCTACCAAAGTTTGCAGATATGACTTGAATACCTAACACAATGAACATACATATGTATCATCATCAAAATTAAGGCCACTCTAATAGAATAAAATTTAAAATTGTTTACAACCGATTTTTGACGTTACATTACAAAAAAGCAATTTTATCCATTACATTCCGATTTCTCAAAACAATTCGAAAATATTTGTTTATGAGTTACACATATTCCTGTATTTGAATTTTATTTTGTTGACTGGCTTTAGTCACAGACTTGGTTAGATAAATGATCACTGAATAGTTTTAATAGGCTTACTTTTAGTAATGATAAAATGTGGATATAATTCGTACACATTAATAGATAAATTTTGACACAAGACGGAGTTCTAGTTTAATACAAATCAAATAGTTTATAAGTGATTACATAGTGCGTTGAGTATAACATCTGCGTAGGATACTATATGATAAAATTCAATTTCATGGTTTCGTTATTACGTCATCTCGTCAAGATTAGCTTCCTGCAATTGTACATATTCAAATACACGCGAAGCATTTTTATAAAGATAGAAATTGATATTCTCATTGTATAATTCAAATCTATTATACACAGTTGAGAGTTTTCACAAATGTAGAAACTGTAACTGTGCCTGCAAATACTGCTCGTTCATAAAAGAAATCCTGCAAATATCACTTAAATCTGCAGTAAAAACTGCAAATATTAAATGCATTATATGTATTGGAAGGAAATTTTGCTCTGTGCTTTTACAAAGTTTTCAAGAAGAAAAGCTTTTTCTGTGAATGGACCAATTATTTTTTTAAATTTTAGAAGATTTTAACAGTATAAATTTTAACAAAATGAATGATTCTGGTTTGGAACCTAAAATTCCTTAGCAGTTGAGGTCAAAGTAAGTTTCTAGTAATTTTATTCGTTTGTATAAAAATCTCTTGAGGGAATATGAGAATAGTGTAGTGATCCTGATCTGTTATGATGGATACACGAACGAAGCAGCCGAGTAAAATCGGCGAGAGGGAATTAGTCTGTCTCCAGCTGCCATGCTGCTAGATTGCATCATCTTTTTAATGGTATTCTACTCTTGTAATAATTAGTGTGTAAGAGTTAGGCAATAAATTGTTAGAGGATCACGCATGCATTTTGATTATACCTGCAACGTACGTAACATGACCAAAGGAAGTAAAGAAGAACTTAGTGTCGTTTCCTGATAAATAACAGTGAGTAAAGAAAACGAGACAAATAAGTCAAAAAAGAGTGTACCCACCAAAGAAGGATGTATTGATATCTGCATAAACAAAACAGATAATAATCCTTATCGCTGCGAAATTGAAAGTAATACTTCATCTCCAATGAAAAGTGTTTAATCTCTAATTTCTTTTGCTACTAGTATTAGCCAGTGACTCCGCATTCGGATTCAATTATACAGGTAACAAATTAAGTGACTACTAGTTTTATTGTATAAAGATCTCCCTTGGGGCTAACAGGCCGATCCATACTGCATCGGAGGACGTCATGAAGATTCCTTCCTCGGAGGGCCAGGACATAGAAAAGTCCTTGCCCAGAGATATACAATTCCCCGACTTCTTAATAAGTCAGAATATTCTGTACATATTCTGTCCCCAATCGAACCGCTCCCAACAATATGCATCATAAAAAAATTCAGGAGCTCTTCCCCAAAGTTAAAGATAACTTTTATATCAATAAAAGAAAATTGTCACTTGTCGCCGATGACAAAGAAACAATGAATCATGTACTCAAGGATAATTCTCTTAGATCAAACTTAAAGGTCCTACCAGCAGATAGGTCCTTCGAAAGCATAGCTATTGTCCCTCTCCCTAAAGAAATCCCCGAAAAAGACATTTATGATCTCGATCAAGTATTCTATAAATGGTCCCCTATTCCCCTAACCAGCCCTACAAGATTTCTCAAATGCAAACAAATTGTCAAGAAAAATGGCGACTCATATAATAAACTGCGCCTAGTTGCTATTACTTTTGAAAGTGACCAGCGCCCCCCTTATCTAAATATTGACAGCGTCATCTATCCCTTGCAAAAGCCAAAAAAGAGAGTCGTACAGTGCAAAAACTGCTGGAGATTCGGGCATCTCAAACTAACTGCCTGTCCAAAAGCAGGTGTGTTAGGTGTGGTAGTTCGCACGCTCCTCCTGGGAATACAACCCTCCAAGCCAAATATGCATACTGGAAGTTCCTACACTCCCTTCAGACAGATTGCTACCATTCCCTCCACAAACTTCGCTAACTTCCCTTAGCCTTAGGCACCTCGAACTCCAAAAAGAGCAAACCCCCTCTCTCCTCACTTGCACTTCCTTTCTCATCATCACCAATAATACATCTACCAAACGCAGAGAACACAACTGTCTCCACTACCCCTCATAAACATAAGATAACCAACCCGGGATTGTCAGGTCTACTCCCGGAGAGTGTGAGAAATCCGATAAAACTGTGCATTGACATTTACAATCTAACCTTAATCATAATCTATATAAACTCACCCCCGAAGAGATAAATACACTTTTATCTACACTTAAAGAGGGAGTTACTTCAATACTGGATGAACTTAACACTGACCGCACCCCAATGGAGCAATTCTGCTCTGAATTACCGTTAGAAAACGACGATGAGCAGCTTTAAAATCGTAAACTGGAACGCTACCAGTATCAAAAATAAATTTAATAATCTCCAGTACTTTCTCCACTCCCAAGATATAACAATTTGCTGCATTATCGAGACTTGGCCCTTCAAATCTCACCCCTTTAACTGTATAGAATATAAAGTGCATAGATCTGACAGACGATATGATACGAGAAACCAGTTGAAAACAGCAATTCTGGAATCCGCGGAATAAGTCAAGCATATTGAGATCTGCTAAGAAGCATCGAATGACGTTATGTACTCAACTTAGCTCAATTAAGTTTAATAATTATTTATATAAACTACTAAAAGGACATGCTTTTTATTTCACTTTAGTTCTCCATAATTATAACTCTTTTTATTGTTCTGGGAATTCTCTTTGTTATTGCTCATAGAAAGAGATGCAAAATAAGATTGGCTTCGGGACAAATTGTCTTGAAAACGAAAAGAAATAGGTGGATATACGCTCTATATCGAATTAAAGGAAAGCCTATGAGGACTCCAAATTATGTAAGAAAAGTGTATATTAATTACAGACTTTTCTCGAGAAATTTGCGTATTTATGTGAAAAAAGGGGTAAAAAAATTCCAAAATGTAGGCTTTGAAAATTCGTAGCTCCTAAACGAAAACCACCAGGAGAGTACGTAAGTGCTCTGTTAAAAACCACTAGTATTCTGTACGATGCAGCATTAGACTCATATACAAATCATATTTAGGCTTTCATCCTAAAAGACATACCATTGGACGGCCGTTCGGTCACCTTCGCTGCGACGCCTATGCAGATTACAATACCGAGGCCTTATTCACGAATTCGATTCGATTAAAATATTGGTCGTTATCGAATTTTCGGAATTCATGAATTCGATACTCGTAAAGTTACCATTCGATATTCGTGTGAAACTTTGACGTTTACATTTGTGTTGCCGTATCCAAAGCATGAAATTATCGTGAGGTTTGCATGAAATTCATACTTTCTTATGGCAGTGCCTTAAGTTCTTTGCGACCGAATTCATGAATACGAAATTAATACCGAATCGAATATGATATTCGTATCGTATTAGTAATCGAATCGAATTCGTGAATAGGGCCCCAGGATACAAACCAGGATAATATAACAGTAATGCAGATATCTAAGTCGAATTCTCCAAATTTCGGAAGATTAATCTGAACACCAAACCTTAACGGTAGAGGCGGTACTCCACCATAACATGGGTTCAAAAGTAGAAGAACAACGACCCCAAGCACACACTTTCTGATGATACTGCTGGACTTTCGATACTTCTACCTTCTTCGTGTGACATAAATATGTTTCCGATGTTTTCCTGCAGAATATGTAACCATAATTTCAGCGAAGTGAATGATAGTGAGTTATGTATATCAGGTAAACAATCTGTAAATGCGTTTTGGGAGGATTTAAAACAATACAAATTTTGATTGCTAATGATAAATTGGTATTAAACCTTGTGAAATTATCATGTAAAATATAAACTAGAAAAAAACTTTATGCAATCAATTTAAATTTATAATGGAAAAATATTTTGAGCTTTCTCATTACGCACCACTAAGATTACTAGAAATAGCAATGAAAATATTGTCACAATAAGAATCCTTAGCATGTCCACAGAATAATAGAATAATTTTGCACTAATGACATAAATCCAAAAAACAAGTGATAACGTAGAATTTTGCACTTCTTTCACAATTTATGTTGATTGGCACATTATACTTTTGTATATCAATTTCTGTCCTTTACATTTCTTTCCTTTATTCATATTTACT
>QYTT01091402.1:21183-53022 GCA_006980735.1 Dasypogon diadema
TTGTTATTGCTCATAGAAAGAGATGCAAAATAAGATTGGCTTCGGGACAAATTGTCTTGAAAACGAAAAGAAATAGGTGGATATACGCTCTATATCGAATTAAAGGAAAGCCTATGAGGACTCCAAATTATGTAAGAAAAGTGTATATTAATTACAGAATTTTTTGGAGAAATTTGCGTATTTATGTGAAAAAAAGGAGTAAAAAAATTCCAAAATGTAGACTTTGAAAATTCGTAGCTCCTAAACGAAAACCACCAGGAGAGTACGTAAGTGCTCTGTTAAAAACCACTAGTATTCTGTACGATGCAGCATTAGACTTATATACAAATCCTATTTAGGCTTTTATCCTAAAAGGCAACCAAAAAACATTCAAGTGCCGTTATCTCGGAAACCGTCCCCTTCCGACCACTACTCATACAAGTTTTTACTTGCCTCATGGAGACATACCATTGGACGGCCGGTCACCTTCGCTGCAACACCAATACAGATTACAATACAGGATGCAAACCAGGATAATATAACAGTAATGCAGATATCTAAGTCGAATTCTCCAAATTCTGGAAGATTTATCTGAACACCAAACCTTAACGGTAGAGGCGGTACTCCACCATAACATGGGTTCAAAAGTAGAAGAACAACGACCCCAAGCACACACTTTCTGATGATACTGCTGGACTTTCGATACTTCTACCTTCTTCGTGTGACATAAATATGTTTCCGATGTTTTCCTGCAGAATATGTAACCATAATTTCAGCGAAGTGAATGATAGTGAGTTATGTATATCAGGTAAACAATCTGTAAATGCGTTTTGGGAGGATTTAAAACAATACAAATTTTGATTGCTAATGATAAATTGGTATTAAACCTTGTGAAATTATCATGTAAAATATAAACTAGAAAAAAACTTTATGCAATCAATTTAAATTTATAATGGAAAAATATTTTGAGCTTTCTCATTACGCACCACTAAGATTACTAGAAATAGCAATGAAAATATTGTCACAATAAGAATCCTTAGCATGTCCACAGAATAATAGAATAATTTTGCACTAATGACATAAATCCAAAAAACAAGTGATAACGTAGAATTTTGCACTTCTTTCACAATTTATGTTGATTGGCACATTATACTTTTGTATATCAATTTCTGTCCTTTACATTTCTTTCCTTTATTCATATTTACTTCTACGGATCGTATTATCTAAAATATTCGAAATTTTTTACCTCCATGAAAAATTTTTTCCAAAATCAGTCTCCATCCATAAGTTTCACTTTTTTTAAATTCATATACAATTCACTACAGTTAACTATTCAAAAGTAGTCGTGATTTAAGTGGTTGAAAAATGTAGTAAAGAGCTAAATATATAGAGTGTGGCTTTTTATGCTGATTTGAAAGGATCATTCATAACCTTCCCGAGATCTCTATTTGTATTTTCCCTTACATTTCTAATTCTTTTTGAAGTATTTTTCTTCTATTGAAAATACGTGTATAAAAATATTTTCTGCTTGCTTTATTTCTTCAATAAGTAATAAACCCCTTGATTTGAATTTTGGTTACCTTGTATTTCATAATGAACAGATATTTATATATACTAGAGAGTTATGTTTTTTCTTGTTTTAATTACTTCGTTGCTCAGGAAAATTCAGCATTTCAAATACATCAACTGAACCTGTTACTGTTGAATTTAGACAAAGGTTTAAAATTATAAAACAACAATTAAAAGGTGTAAACAAAAAAGATATCTATGCTCACTTTCTTACAGCTTTTTAATTTCTAAATTAAAATTAAAACTTCCAACGCTCAAGGAAAACGTTATCGCATATTTTAGTATTACCAATCTAAAAAGGAAAAGACACGTTCTATGTAATCAGTATAAGAATGCAAACTTAATCTCCTTCCCATTAACTGGGCGAATCTCGCATAAGTGCTGTGATGCACTAAATTATCTGCTGATGAAACTAAAGAATAGTTAAGTGACATTTATTCCCGCTCTTAGGTAAGGTCTGCGTTGATAATAAAGGTATACTTGACACGGAATTCAATGAAGCTATACGATAACTTACAAGTCAAAGATTGAACAGGATTTTTGTTTAGATATAATTTCAATTGGCAAGAAACTTCTCAAGGGTTTGTATTTTTAGAAAAGTAAGCTGCAGGGCATGCTCCAAAACTAACAAACACAACCACCTCAACTGGGACAAGAATCTGAGTTTAAAAGTAAGAATTGGTTGGAGTTTTTGTACAAATACTTTAACCATTCATTTACTGGTTCCCTGGACTTTTATCCAAATTAAACAGATAACCTTTTTGGTCATAATATAAAGAGATGGGACGTTTCCGAACAATCGTATGCTAGATATTGGCACTAACGTTCTCTCTTAAACTCAAAATATATTATTGAACCAAACATTTTCCAATTAAACATTCAGCCTTATTGCCGTAGTATCCGTTCTGAATGGAAGAAGTTCCGAAACTGTATATCTGTTTTCGTAAAGCAACAACAAAAACAAGGAATTCGGAACTTTTTCCGTTCGGAACGGATACGACGATAAGGCTGATTAGGCAAAAAATAGGCAGATATATTGTTTTATAAATCTATCCTTTGCATACTGTAGAAATTATTTGATATGCTCTAGGGAAGGTGAACCTATTAAGCAGTAAGAAAAAATTATGATTTTTCTAAATAAGTCTTTTTGTACGACTTTAGCAATTAATATTATGCCCCGAACTTATTTATAAAAAATTGGCACAATTATGTAATTTTAGTGCTTTTAAGGATATGAAATTGATTTTTATACACTGCCAAAAATAGTTTCAAATTCGTTTATGTTAAAACGTTAATGGGTATAACTTGCAAAGTTTACCAAAGTTAGGTGGCTCACTGTTACTTTCAGATAAACAAAGCTGAGAATTGTTTTTCGTATACTTGATGATGATTTCTTCTGTGCATTTTTATTAGACCTGTAAAAGTACCGGAAAAAGCCGCTGCTTTCAGTTTTTTTTTTCAATTTTATACGGCTTTTTCCATAAAAAGTAGGCTACTTTTGTGTTTCGATAGGATAGTGAAAACAGCAATACGTAACAGTTTTTTATGTTTTTTACCGTTGAAAGAAAAGCGGCGTTTTGCTTTTCTCTTTTAGATAGTTTTTTTAAGGTATTGACTAAGCTTAGGTGACAACTCCTATGATGCACACAGCACAGCTTAGGCGGGGGGAAATTAGGGAAGGGAAGATTGAGAAATTTTAACCTGACAAATGTTGCAAGTGAGCCACAATTTTTGGCATAAAATTATTACTGTGCAACATCATCCCAGTGGCTTCACAAGTACAATTCTTGTCAGTAGAATTGCCTCAACCACTGGTACCTAGATAAGTCGCCATGTCCTGTGCGGGATTCGAACCCATGCTACCAGGGGAGAAAATCTGTATACATGCGCCTCAGTCCGCTAGACCACTGGCGTGGGTAAATTGACTTTAAATAAATTGCTTAGGGCTGCGCAATTTAAATTTGACACGGAACTTAATGGAATGGGACAAAGAGTGGCGAAATATAATTTTTCTCGAAGACAGAAAACTTAATTAAAACTTAATTTAAGGTAAGACAAATTTGTGTCAATAACTGCAAATTTTTCAACACAAATAAACTAAAAGCAAAGCTTCTAAAATATTTAAATGAAGCTGCAAATAATTTTATTATTATAATCTTAATAATGTGAATTTACTTAAGTTTTTTGTAGTATCATACATTTATACAAGTTGCGCACAAGTGAATGCATTTCATTATTTTGTGTGATAATATAGCATAAAACTGATTTATTTTAGAAATATGAATTATATAGACAATGCGAAATTAAATAATGTAATTCAGAAGATACTGAAACTTCTTGCATTACTACATCTAAAATACTGTGTGTAGTTATACAAATTACGCTGACTGAATGACAGACATACATCACTATTACTTGGTTATCACGATCAAATTGAGCAATTCGAAGGTTTTAGCTTTATTCCGGAAAGGTTACAAGTGTTTCACTACATATAAGCTTGCTCTGGCTTAATCGACCCATTAACCTCCATTCTAGCCCCGTCTATTCCTTGACAAATCCTTATCTGTTTCTTCATTTTTGCAACACCCAAAATTTTTCAGGTGTCGGCAAAAAACTGGATTGATAGACGTTAGTGAGATTTGAAACCACAGTTCACAAACCAAGTTAAAACTCTCAGCACAAAGGGGGGTGATATGATTAATTTTTTGCCAGCAAACGATACATAAGGTATTCCAATCGTTAGTGCTTTGCTGTGGGCGTAAAGGGGAGATTTGCATTTATCTAACTCGCCGTAAATTATTTTCTATACATACACTTCTTGAAACTAATCAAACCTTTATTCAATTGGGAATTTTTTACGCGCTCCAATCAATTTTTTATTCTGTTTCGAAGTTAAAAAATTGGTAAAAAACTTCACAATTATTGTAAATTTCTGCATTTTTCTCGCCAAAACGATAGTGCGGGTACTTTTTTATAAAATTGAAATCTTCGGGGAATAGTCCTTCATTTGATCAGACATATCTCAATGCCGTTTATTTACATATAAGGACTTTAATACATACCTTATCTGCATAAACGTTTTAACAATGATTTAACAGCAATAATAAAGGTAAATAGAGGTAGTTTTCCATAGTTTTTTCATACATTCGTAGTGGGGTCCAAGTATTCGTGGCCTCGAAGGGTTCTGATTAAAATTTCCTGGAATCCTTTTCCTTTTTGATACCCTCAAAAATTCAAAAAATACTCCTTTTTTCCCTTCTGTACACAGAGTTATCGCCTTAAGTTGACCTCGTAAACAGTGGCGCCTAGATGGACGCAAATGTATTGTCAAATGGAAGATTTTTTCTCGGAGAATTTAATTTTGTGAAATAGTTCACATACCTCTATATAACTGGCAGGAAAACGCGGAAAGTAAAAAAGTAAGGGTAGTAAAGTTTTTACAAATTTTTTAAGGTTGGGGGCTGATATTTGATCAGATGGAGGATTCTCTGTCGGAAGACGCTTTGCTCAGTTTCATAAAGTGTAGTTTATAGAAAATAATTTGCGGAGAAGAGAAAAAACAAAAAGAAATATAAAAAAGAATTCAAGTTACATATTACATAATTTTAAAGTACTAGAAGGGAAAATGATTATTTTTTTTTAAATATCATACTCTAGAGAGACGCAGTCGGGAGGTCAATAATTCAGTTTCTTGACGTTAACTACAAAAACATGCGATAAAAAATGGAGGCAACCATTTAAAAAATCAATGTTCACATTTTAAAGATCTTTACGACGTTCCATATCAAACTGATAGAATTGTTGGGCCTATTTTTTAGTCAAGCCCTAAGATACTCAACTGTTCAGCACTTTTAAGGGACCCAATATATGCAATAAATGAACGACCTTAGTAAAAAACTTCGACAGAAATTCTTCTGAATTGTTGAGGTGAACAGGTTTTGTTAATAAAATGTAACGGGTACAGAACATTGCCGTAAAAATCTACATAATAGTTTTAAATGGAAAAGCGAGCGACGTAATTTTAAAAAAATGTAGGAAGACAGAAATTTAGGTGTAGGCAAATAATTGAATACAGTCCAATTTATGTCATTGACAATCTTCATTCAGTTGAAAGTATTTGAAATTTATATTAAGGATACTAACCCAGTTTAGAATTGCAACTAATGCCTAAAGTGAAAATAAAATCGCAAACAAAACTCTGCACAGAGGTATGGCTTACTTTATTACTTAAAATTCAAATAATCTTAAATATAAAATACTTAAAACTTTTTACTTGCTCATTTGGAACTTATTAAAGGAATCATAAGACATAAGAGACATAAGAGGTGAGAATACTTTAAAAAGTAATTAGTTAACAAATTAACTGTCTTCTTACTGCGCACCTTATTTTACTCCTGGCTACTAGTACCGCTCCCACCGCGCCTACCCATTTCTGGGGTTGTGGGTGGACGAACGAATGGTTTCTTAAATATTTGTGGTTTGACTTTAACTTGTGGCTTAAACGAGGTTAACTGGGGGGTTTGATCTAAAATTTTCATAGAACTAGGGCCGCTACTCGATGTTGTTTGTGTGTTAGTTGTGAATGTTCCGTCCGGCTGACTAAGGCATCCCCCAGTCAACTTGAGATCGGCAAACTGTGACACATACTTTTGAGTGTTGCGTGCAGGTATGGGGCTCTTGTGAACTTCCTTTGGAAGACTACTTCCTGATAGATGATCCTTAGAACCATCTTCGTCAATATGGAGGACTTCTTCTAGAATTGCCTTCTTTTCCGCTACTGTCGATGTGATTTCAACGTCTCTAGGTGTAGTTGGTATTTCTTGAGGTTTGACTTCTGCCTTTGGCTTCTCGGTTAGTTTGATTTCAAGTTTTACTTCCTTTTTGTCCGGTACTGCCTCTATTGATGTCGAGAATCGTTCATTTTTCTTTAATGTAGCCTGATTTTGAGATGCGAAGCGCTCAGCCGAAGTTAACTCTTCGGGACCCATAGCCTGGTTGCAAGAAAAATTATATATATGCATTATTTAATATAATGTTTATTTAATTTTGAAAACTTTACCTCGATATCTAAAGAATCTCTGGAACTTCTTAGGGCAGCATCTTTATTCGCAGACAGCGGTAAATCCATGACTAGATCTGGCGCAATTCTCTTTCTTTCTAAGATTCTTGATTGATTTAGGCTGTGTTGCGAACTCAATTCGGCCCGTTTCTCCCATAGTTCTCGGTTTTGTTGAAATAAATTCATACTTGCGCCAATCCTATTTTCAGATAGACTGAAGCTCTTAGAGTGGTATTTTCTAGTCGGAGAAGAGTCGTCGCCTTCTTCTGCAGATGTTTCTTTATAGAGATTCCCATCGGAGTGCCGGTTTGAATCGCTTGCTTGATCATCGGTAATTTCATCGGCGTTCGTTTTCAGTGTTTCTGATTTCCTATTCGACTTTAATGTTATGCCTGGACATGCATCTGGGTTTCTCAAAATGACACCTTCATACTCTTCAAAATGCATTGCGGAAGGTTTCGAACTGTTTAGTGTAGAAGTTGAAGACGAAGCTGTATGTGTTATTTTACTAGGCTCAGCATATATTGGTTCTGATTTCTTTGCCTGGAAAACACACCATAATTATATAATAATACACCTGACTCGTTATCAACTAACTACGAAAGTGATTCTACTTCTAAATGTTTCATAAACACGAGAAAACTTAATGAATTTATTAGGAAGAGCGGTATGTTATGAAAGTTACTATGTCGTGCAATGGTAATATTTTTACTTTTATAGATAACAATTATACCAACACCTTTTTCGAAAAAAACATATATTACAAATAATTTGTAGTGGCATAAGGGTGTTAACAGAGCCAAAAAGTAAATTTCTGTTAAGGAAAGTTAGTAACAATTTCATAGAGTTATTATAGATTTTTCTAAATTAGCAACAGTAATAGAGTATGAACAACAAACAAATTATTCTCACCTTTTCTCAAAGAACTTTTTGACAGTTTTTAGTTTTTGACTCTATTTTATCCCTTTCACACTTGAAGGAAAAATGTAAAAGATCAGTATTTACGGAATTGCTCTCCATTATATAAAAGAAAGACGATTTGAAGGATATTTCCCATAAATCATTGGATAAATTAGTGATAGAGTTGCTGCTACAGCTGTAGATTTGTCGTGATCCAGCCCTATAAGGCTGTGAAACATTTTTCTCATTAGAAAGGAGAAAAAGGTAGAGAGGATAGAATAAAGGAAATTATGAATTGTACCTAGAAAAAGTTTTCACATTTTTGACATCTAAATTGTTATCTTCATTTTCTTAAAATCTCATCTGCAAAGACCATTTTTGGTCGTGATAATATCAGAGGTAAATAATATAAATGAGATACTCTCAGTGATGAAAGTCTGCCAAAAAGCATATTAAAAGACATGAAAAATAGCAAAACAATTCTGTTAGAGGACTTGTCGCGAACTTCAAAGCTTGTTTCCACGCTCCAAAATGCTCCGTAAACAATATAATAGAATAAAAAAGAATTCTCCCATTTAGTGAACTAGAAAAATGTCATTTTCATTCAATTCTTTTAAAGCCACTACCAAAATTAGCGTCAAGTATTTTCTACAGATATCACTCCACATAACTCCTTGACAGGTGGACATTTAAAATGTTAAAATCAAAGAATTCTAGCAAAACTGGACTAGTAAAACGGTTTCTTTAAACTAAGGAAGTACATAAGTGCGGGCTTACAGATAAAACTTTTAGACGTAAATTCCCGTAAATTTGCCTTGGACCCAAAACGCACCCTTAGATCTTTTCAACGCCCACCGGGGTTTTAGTAGCAATACTGAATTGAAGTGCTTATATTCAAATTAATAGAATTTAAATTTAAAATAATATCATCTAAACTTGCAGTTCTAGTCATAAGTCCGTTGTCATATGATAAGCCAGACTCTTGATGGATACTAAAACGAGTCTGGGACGTTACGAACTATTAGTCACAGCATTATCCACTGATGACTAAAATATATAAATAATGCCATGAGCCAAATATTTAAAATTGACATGTGTTTATACCGAAATTTCGTAAATATATTCACATTGCCTTTTCAAAAGTAACAAATCGAGTCGAGGTAACGATCAAGCAATAGCAAGAAAGAATAGACAGCATTTAAGAAAGGCATAGTACCCTTTTCTTTGACCATCGCTGGGCACACGGCTCGCCTGATAGCACTCTTCCTCACCCTTTTTCGGGTGATTGCTGGACAGAAGGTCGAAAAAAGCGTTCACTGATTGCCTTAAGAGCTGACTAGTCTTTCTGCTATAACTTGGTCGATGGTCAATGTTAGCTTCACTTTCAGCATACATGATCTCAAATTTGTTAGCAAAGCCATCCAATGAAATCTCAATGGCCTTTTTAATTTTTTCTGCAGGACTGTGAAAAAAGTTGCAATTAACATAGATAAACGGGTACCCAGATTCTTCTCCATTTTATTCGTAAGGCGTATGCAAGTTTAAAAAATTTGATTTTTTTTTTTCAGAGATCGTTATGAGTGAAAAACGTTCAATCGTCCCGGCGTGCATGCGTTAAGATACGTGAGAATACATCTAAATTAGAAGAAAGCTATATAAAAGCAAGCATTTAAGATCCAATTTTCACGAATGCGCTTCAAAATCCAGCTTATGCATTACATTTAATATCTGTTCAAATTTACAGCTGCTATTTAAATTCTGGGAATCAACAATCGTTGATGAAATTATATTCTTACTTTATTAATATTATTATTTTAGCGTAATTATTAATCAAAATTATTTAACAATAATTTCGAATCGTATTTGACAGAAATTATAGTGAACCTAACAGAGTTTCGAATAAATCAATCTTTTAAAACATGATAATGATTGATGGCGATGGTTTGACGAACAAAACTGTCATACTCCGGACACAAATGGTTAATTTTCATCTAGATCACATTTTGTAAAAGATTAATTAGATATTATATGCGGTCTCAGATAAAATTGTTATACCAACACATCTAAGGTTAACTTGAACGAAAACCTCAGTGCTGCCAACATTTTCAGAGAAGCAAAAACTCAAGTAAGTTTGAGTAATATGTGGCGTTAAACGAAACGTAAACGAAACACTGCGCCAAAAGAATAAATGACTAAACTTTTTTCTCGAAAAGCATTAACGATTCACGCAGGTTAGGGGAAACACAGGGAAAAGTAGAAATAATATAAAAACACAAAGTAATTTTCTACAGAGAGAGGTACAGAGAGCTTCAAAGTGCTGACACACTGCAAAATTTTATTGTGCAAAATTCCATTGACTTCACAAGTGCCATCGACCAAGTAATAACAGAAAAACTGTTCAACTGTCTAAGGCAGTGGTGAACGCTTTTTTACGAGGTTTTACCCACCGATGCCTCGGCTAACACCTTCCATCTTCCTCACTCTGTGCTGCAAGCAATAAATACTTCACAGTCAACAGCTCTCGAGCGAGGTATCACTGGGCGCCAAAAGTAGAAAAAAGACGTTCACGGTCTGCCTTAGGAGCTGATTAGTCTTTCTGTTATTGCTTGTTCGATGTAAGCTCAAAATTGTCAGTAAAATTACCTCAACTCGTAGTACCTAAATAAATCACTGTTCCCTTGGAAGAAATTGATGGCGCGCCTGCTAAAATAAGTTACACTTATTTCACAACACGTTTCGCTTTTTGGCCTCTGACCTTGATTTCTCAAGTTCGCAGAATTGAAATAAGATCTACGAATAACACTGAAATTTTTGTGCTTGTATTATCTACTTAAGTATTCAGTAATATATAGGCCCTGTTCAAAAATGCAGTACTGCGTAACTTATGCAAAAACTACACGTGTATATAACGTTTCTTGTAAATAGTAATCAGAAATTATTTTCATCAACTTTACTGTTGTTTACTTTACTAAATTTCCAAATATTAAAGCATTCAATGTAACTAAGAAATTTTTGCTCTGTTTAAACACGTACACTTTTCTACACAAATGTAACTTTTGTAAGTTACACAATTATACATTTATGGAGTGGCTCTAATTAAGGTAATTTCAGGTAATTAATTAAAGCTGTAAACTTTTTATGTTTGTCGTTCTCTTATTTCCGCCAGCGAAATTATTGAATTGATGATCATTTTTCTCCAATTTAAGTAAAATAAATAATTTTAAACTTTGACACAACTGAACTGAATTAAATTCATAAAGAATTTATTTTAATATACCATTCAATGTTATATGAATTTATCCCAATACAAATGGTCAAATATTTCGTATATTAATTTCTAACTAAAGTTATTTTCTTTACATTTTTACTGTTGAAAGTAAACAAACCAACAAAAATATAATTTATAAAGGCTGCTCAAAAGATAATCTGCAATAAACTAATTAAAAAAAATTATTTCAGTTCTCAAAAAATATTTTAATGAATTAATTTTAATTGTACAGAGTTACCTACGTAAAGTAAAAATTATTAGGCAACATGCTTAATAAAAATTAAGAATAGCCTAAAATTTGTAACAATAGTAAAACGTAACCTATTTCGCTATTCTAGGTTTATTTCTAGAATAAAAGTATCAGAAGAAGGAAAAACTGAAAATTGTAATCACTAAAGTAAAAATCGAAACCTTACTGAGTTTGTTAGCACTAGGAGTAATCAATCACTGGACACGTTACATGCATATAACAAAAGTAGGAACACTCAAAAATTCGCCCTTTCAAAAATGCTTTAGAAAAATTCGTTGAATAAAATAATGCGCAATGCAATTTCGGTGGCTTTTGTAGGCAAGAATTATTAATGGCAAAGATTTAAATTCCAAGCACGCTTTGCAGAACATCTAAGATTCTAATTCTCAAATTTGTATTTGAACAACACCAATTTTCACACATTTTCTAGCATTTGTGCCTCAAGTATTTCTGTCATATTTAAATCTCTAAAAAGGACCACAATGTGCATAGTTTTTACATAGTTTTTTTGTATTTTACGACATTAGCTTACAAAGTGGCAACAGGTTCTCCTCAGTCAAACGGCCAAGTTGAACGTTTTAATAGGGTAATGACACCGATGCTGGCTAAGGAGACTAAAAGTGATACCACTGGAAATTGGCACGAGTGCCTAACAAAAGTTGAATTTGCACTTAATAACACTCTTAACAAAAGTATAGGCACAACTCCCAGTATGTTGCTTTACGGTGTCAATCAGAGGGGTGAGGTTTGTGACCAGATACTTGAACACCTGGAAGAACGACGTGTTAGTGATGATGACCGAAATTTGTCTGATATTAGGTCGAGGGCAGCGGCAAACATTCTTAAGGGTCAGGGTTATAACGAAGACTATTACAATAGGCGTCATAAACCGCCGCGGAAGTACAAGGTGGGCGATGTGGTTGTAATTAAAAATGTCATTACTACAGCCGGTGTAAATAAAAAGTTACTGCCCAAATATCGCGGTCCCTATAAGCTTTCTGAGGTGCTAGGAAATGATAGGTATAGAATTACTGATATTGACAATGTTCAGGTGAGCAGATTGCCTTATCGCGGAGTTTGTTCTGTAGCTAATATGAGGCCTTATCTGAAGGCAACTAACGATGACACCGCTATTTATGATAATACATCTATCAACGATGATACGACTGCTGGAATTGAATCTGGGAATGAATCCGACACCGACGACTGAACGACCATTGTTGCATGAGCCCCCAGAATAGTAGTAGTATTAAATTTAGAAAATAGGAATCAGGAAAACGGATAATTGGTGTGTAATATATGTATGATAAGGTAGAAGATATGTATCTAATATTTTTGTAGGTAATTGATGCTGTATCTTTGTGTATTTCTAAAGGAATTGCAGTCCATTATGTGTACATGAACAAATTCGATTTTCTTTAAGATTAATATACATATATATATGCATGTATTTTCTGGGAAGAGATACGCAAAATTTGCGTTAAAGCGCCTTCGAAAATTGTAAAGAACTTTCTATGTAGGTAGATGCTTGGCACTCAGCTGCACTTAGTAGTTTTGCTTTCTCACGTTTTCTATGATCGTGAGCCTGAGGCACTAATGTCGATACTAATATTATAATCGGCTCGATTATGGTCAGGATGGCCGAAAGCTGTAAGAGGAAATGTTCTATTACATTTGTTTGTTCTAGGCAAAGTGTTGCCATCGTATAGGTGTGGTCATCGGTGCCGACGGTAACAGTGTGGATCACAGAGTGTAGTTTAAGATGACTATGTTCTCTTGTAACCGGTGATGAATAGTAAAAATTCGACCTCATGATAAACAAGTCGTTTTATTCCGACCAAGCTACCTACACGTTCAAAACCATTCTGCCTGCACCTACACCAGTTGTGGAAAATGTTCAATGCCAACTGAAGGGAAACGCAGTAACCAACATCGCTTAGATATGATATGTCTCAATAGGCAGGCAATGTCATCAATAGAGATAACGAAAATAAAGGGCATAAGATGACTTCCTTGGGGCACCCCAGATGTGGCTTCTATGACCCTTGAGCGGGACCCACGGAATAGTACCTTGTAAGACCTCTCGGACAAGTAGGAATGTATCCACTTTAAAAATATAGCTGGAAATCCAAGCTTCCGCAATCTCAGAATAATAATCGAATGGGAGAGTTTGTCAAAAGCTTTGCTGAAATCCATGTATATGCAGCCAGTCTGCACCTTGTTACCAAAACCAGTGATTGTATTAGAGGTAAGTTCTAATAGGTTCGTGGTAGTAGATTTGCCAGAAACAAAGTCATGCTGGTTGGAAGAAATAATACTCTTGCAATGTGCAGAAATCTGGGAGTAAATTATTGATTCTAACAACTTAAACAAAATTCTGCGAACGTAATTTCTGAAGATCGATACAAAGGCGAAAATGTTCGAAGTTACTATTTTTCCGAAATTCCGCCACATCTACCAAAATTGAGTAGTATTTGCACTCTGGAATTACGGAGCACTTACTGAATAGTAACGTTTTAAAAAATAATAAGCGATTGGTAGAGCTTGTGATGACCAAAGTTGCCAAATTTGCATCGTTTCTTTATGCAGATTATGTTGAAGAGATTGAATTTGTTGTGGTCATCGTTGCGGAATGCAAAGAAACTACTCAAGCTGTATAAGGAATTTCAGGTGTCTTTGTTATTTTGGAAATCGGTTTCACGCACACCAGTCAGGATTTGGCAGGATTGGCGCAAAGCGATGACGCGATCTTCCGAACACAAAAGGAAAGATCTAGGCGTTCACTATCGTTAAGAAGGAACCTGAGTAAATGGGCGAGTTATATGTAGAAGTACGGAAGAATATACAGGACGTAATAGTGTGTGCTCGGAAAAGTTGATAAGAAAGAAAACCGGAGTATTGAGACAGTGCACTGGTGGATCTTTTAAGTGTGATGGGCAGATTACAAAAGCCTCAAACAAAAAATTTAGCTATTCTTGTTCGCTTGTGCCGTGCAATTTTTATGAAAAACTGAAAAGTGATTTTTAGCGGGGAAGAGAGTTTGCCATTTACCCCATTGTGAGTGGTAAGGGCAATAAAATTTGAAATTAAAAAGTGATATACCCTTGAAATGATAGAACAAATTGTGAAATTTTGTGGCATCCTTCGCAAATGGTTCGAAATCATCTTTAGAAGTTGTGGTAAAGAGGAAGTAAAATTAGTCGTGCACAAAGCGAGAACAAATCCCCTATAAACTTCGTGACAAAGTTGCGCTAAATACTTCAATATTATTTTTCTAAAAAGATTGGGACGAGCTCATAGAGTAAAAGGAGTTTTGGACAATTCCCGTGGTGCATCCTGAAGATAAGAAACATAACCGAAATAGTGAGATTGCCGCATTTATGGCTAGAATATAAAAGGAGCCATCGACGCATAGGAATCCTGAAGACAGGAGCAACAGTGGCGACCTCTTCCTTGTCTACGAGAGAAAGTGAAGTGCCAAATTCCCGCGAAGAACCCCAGCTAGAAACAACGTCGACAACAGTCATCCAACAGTCAGGTAACGGGGCAGGCAGGGAAACCCTGCCCTCTAAGGAAAAGACAATTTATACTTTGTTATTTTATGTATATATATAGAGTATATCTATATATCGAAAGGTTCTTGGGACCTCACAACGGGTGGTCTCCTGCGTTCAAAACAAGTAAAAAAATGTATATATAGGAGCTGAAAAGCGAGATAAACAAATACAGTCGAACCTCTATAAGTCGAGCGTCGATAACTCGAAAATCTCTGCAAATCGAACAGAAAGTTTTCTCTCTTTCCCTACAAAAATTTAATAAGTAAATTTACTTTTATAGCTCGAAAGGGACCCCTACAGCTCGAATAAAATTTCATCTAATAAATTCTTTACTTCGAAGAAATTTTTCTCCAGTCGTGTAATTTTTCAAATACAACAAGAAACAAAGTGAATCCAAAATTATCTAAAAAATTGTGCAAATATTCATGGTATACAATACTCATTTTGATTGGGTGCGATCATAGAAATACCTTAGCCTAGAAAGTAAAGAAAACTACACATTGTGTATAGGTATGAGAAAGTATTCTTGCCTCTAAATTAAAGTGCAGAAAGGAAGAAGACGCCTTCCTCGTTAAATTTCATGGGCAGGGCGGTACATTGTCTTTAGAAGGATTCAATCTTTTTGAGGAATTGTTGAAATTCCTTTTTGTGTCATGTCATCATCTTGTAATTTCTCTTGAAATTGAAGCGTAGATCCCCCAACAAACTAACAAATATTCGTAAACTTTTACATGTAATTTGAGAAAATGCAATTAATACTAATGAAAATGGCAGTTTATAGCTTGTTGACTGATCCTGTTTGTTTTCGTCTAAGGGTCCGGTCGTGCCAATATGGATCTGTGGTAAATATGGAACCTGAGAATACGAACGAGCACAAAATGATCATTGTACTAAGACTATTATGACATATCTAGCAATTCTATTAAGGTATCGATATAGACGCAACTAAGCAAAATCTAAAATCGACATGTCAATACCAAGCGCCCTGGCAGCACCGCACACAACAATGACTTCGAGGAGACAATAAACATTATTCACATTATTTATAACCTTTGTCTACAGATACGTTGAGAAGTTGATTTTTGAATACATAGGCAAACGTTATTTATTCTAGCCTAGAAAATATGAAAATTCACAGGGGAGAAACCATTTAAATAATCAAAAGTGCGATTGTTGTGGTCCTTTTCATAAATGTATGGTTGCGGCAACCTGACGTTTGCATTCTTTTAAAAAATGCAACCCTCCAAACGTCATCTGTTCAAAAATGCAAATGACTCGGCAAACATGCGCAAATGTTGCAACGAATTTGATGTACTTGCTTTTCTGATTTATGAAGAAAAATACGTAAGTGTCAAAATGACTGATATGGCTGAGTGTTGAAGATATTTTTAGGTAATTTATTATTTACTTTTGTATATTTGTTCGTTTATTGATTTATCTTTGATACCATATTTTCCAACAATGAAAATTCTGTGGATGTAGATTGTGTAGAATCCTGGTCCAGTTGTAGGACGAAATTATTAATTGCTGAAAGGTTCAAGCGAGAACCTGAATTTGCGGGTGGAAGGAGAAAGAAGAGTTTTCTATGGAATTTCATACATCGTGAAATAAATGAATTTGAATTTTTGACACTTCATTTGCAACTGACTTCATTCGTTTAAAAATGCAGACGATTATGGTTGTGCAACTGACTTTCTCGTTGGTTGCATGTTTGCATGATTTAGATCAGTCAGGCAAGCAACCATGCATTTATGAAAAGGGCCTGTTATTTCCTACTTATCGTTCAGAATTATCTTAATGATTGACTATTTCAGTACACGCTGTGATCAAGAAAAGTGGACAAAAATAAGGTTTAGGGTATAAAATGATTGATATTGTTAAGGCTTTCCTTAATGATTTTTAACGTTTTAGGACATTCTTTTCAGATGTGTGTTGTTTTGTATTTGTTTTGGTGGGACATTTTTTAATGGCGTCGCGAAAAAAGATGTGTTGTCTAATGCTTTCGGTTTAGTTATGTTTGTAATAAAAAATTAACATTGTATTTCCATAAATTTAATTATTTCATAACTGTTATATAAAACTGATGAGATTTAATAAGATTGAAACATATCCAAAATAAAATTTGCTTGAGAAAACACCGCTGCATATAAAACTAATCAGCAGAAGAAGACAATTAACTGACGACGAAAAAGACAACATTTTAACGAAATATAATCAGAAAAAATTCATCAGGGAATTTTTATAAAATACAAAAGCAACGCTCATGTAGTAAGCTTCAACTCTTTGAACACTTACGGGCTTATGGGTCATGCGCCTTACCACAAGTTGGTATTTGAAAGATCTGGGATTCAAACCACACAAATGTATAAAAATTCCAAAGTTTTTTTTGTTTAATCACGCACCTCAAGGATACATTGGAAGAAATGTAAAAGATTCCATCCAGATACAATTAAAGCAACCTCAAAATATAAAATACAATCCTTGAATTATGGTATGGGGTTGTTATTCGTCAGAAGGTGTTTGAAAGCTTCTTCGTTAAGTAAAACATATTTAATTTTTTTTAGGAAGAGAACACGCCTTGTCACGCAACAGGAGATATTAAGGAAATTTATGGGATTATATCAATCGTAAAATTCATAAAAGTCCAATTAACAACACAGAAGAGCTTTCGAATGTAAATAACTCAGCTTGTCAAAATTTTCCCACTGTAATAATACAAAAGGTAATTGCTTTTATGCTGCTTACACGACTTAAGAAGTCGAATTAATTTACAGGATTGTGTTTTATTTCCAATTCAGCCGAATCTTCTCTTGGAAGCCTAACTTTTATATTATGGTTACAGTTATAATTGCAGGAGTATTCTTCCTTGTCGACTTTTTTTTTTGATACTTTTAATCTATAAAATAAGTGATGGGGATTTTTTCAAGCTTTTTTAGGGTTTACTTAGGGTTTACGCAATAACACTATAATGTAATTGATCTTACTATACATATTTTCGTAGCTACAAAAATCATAGGCGAAAGGGAATAAATTGAGAATTCAGTTTTTAATTAATCTCTATGCTATGATTCTCTCTTTCCTTTCAAAATGGATGAAAGTTTCTTCTTTTCAAGTTGTGAAAATTGTGTTTAAACCAGGCTGGTCATGAAGTAAAATATGCTAAACTAGTGCCCTTTTTACTTCTTATTTAATAGTTCTGCAAAGCGTACCGTGAAAGCTATTCAAATTGAGTTGCTTTTAGGTAT
The DNA here is from genome assembly GCA_006980735.1 of Dasypogon diadema. Classification (NCBI taxonomy): domain Eukaryota; kingdom Metazoa; phylum Arthropoda; class Insecta; order Diptera; family Asilidae; genus Dasypogon; species Dasypogon diadema. Next base: position 39,011 of record QYTT01091402.1, read on the forward strand.
TCAAACAATACTATAAGATATATTGAGACCAGAGAAATGGAGAAACTTAAAATAGTAAAATACAGAAAAAGTTCCAAAACAAAACTTGTACATAGATTCTTTTAAACAGTCGTTTCAAGTACCTCAAACTGGAAGTGATTGAAATCCTCGAGGAAATCCATGGAATTCTCAAAAGAATGCGGTTCATCGTGGTAATTGTACTTGGGTTGAATATTGTCAACAGTATCATAATGGAAATCGCAGTCGTCGCCTACAGGAATTTTATGACTTGTCATTAGCTCAATTTTTTCGTTGAGCAATTGATGAACACTTTGTTGCTGTTGAGTTGATGGCTGCATTTGTGACTGAGTTGCTGATATTTGTGCTGAATTGTGTGACTGGGTTGATTGTACGTGATGTGGTTGGTATTTGAGAGATTGTTCCGTGGAAGTTGAATCAATCGAGTGGGTGCTAGTTTGCTGCTGTTGCTGACTAAATATTGACAGCTGACTGTTTACAGACATATTTCCACTTGGTCTTCTCTTACGAACAGATTCTTCCGAACTGGAGGATTTAAGATGTTCACTAGTTTTATCACGATCTTCGTCCCTTTTAAATATTTTGTCATTTGAACATAAGCCAGTTATTGCAAACTTTTAATTACTTACTTTATTTTTAACGAAATGTATTTATCTGGAACTAATCCTTCCTTTCCGTTGACTGTCCCTTGCCACCAATCATTTGAGACCTTTAAAAAGAAAACGATAAAAACAACACATAGATCTTCTCATTATATAAATCTTACTTGTTTTCTTAATACTACTGTGTCACCTTTGCGAAGAGATAGCTCTCGGCTTGATCGTGCATTAAAATCAAACTGTACGGTAGCTTCCAAAGTGTCGGATTCTGTAAAAATATTCCTTATATAAATGTTCAAAATCTTAAAATTAATTTAGTTACAGTTAGTTAGTGTGCAATAAGAAAACGTTGTTATTTATTATATACAGTATTTCAGAAATAAATCTAAAAGCTTTCACAAAGGGCTAGTGTAAAAAAACGGTTTCAAACTTATAGGTAGATGCGCAGAGATAGGCAGCTGAAATCTGAAACAACCTATTAGAATAATTGGGTATTTACTACACTGCACTATTTAACTCTCAAAACATAATATTACATCTCCAGTTTCTGAAAGAAAGGGAAATTAATTCTTAATTTTTCTGCAAAACTCTCTTCACTTCAAAGTCGAATTATTCAAAATTTAAGGTTAGTACCCAAATTTATTAAATTAACCATTTCAGCATTGAGTTGTTTGAGATCGACTTGTGCTGTGGGCTGCCCACTTATTAAAACAGAGGGCACGACAGGCTGAATAAATCTAAAAAAATCTATAAAACCTTACATAAACCTTACAAAGAAAGATCTTTAAGTATAGTTCTGGTGAAGGCAGCTAAACACTGACGCGGTGGCACTGACCACGGTGGCCGGTCATGGTTACTTGTAATCAGTCGATAAAGTAATGTATGAATGGCAGTGGCGGTGGCTGTCAAATTAAGCATGCTACACTTTATACTTCATACTGCCGAAATGGTTTATTAGAATGCGTCGAAAATGGCATTTATCAACTTCGACAATTTTCACAAATAATATCTATAACGCCTAAATGGTGAATTACATAGAGAGGATTTTAGTAGGATGGAAACATCCCTAAATTCTAATATTTTGACTTTGGGCTGAAAAAAAGACATGTGCGAGAAACTTCGCAAAAGCAAAAAATACGGACTGCGTGCGCAGTATAAATCGCAACTAAAAGAATATCGAGGATGCCTGCTGAAATTTTGTACAATTATTTCTAGGACCTATAACGGTAGCCTAGCCCGAGCTGGTTGAATAGCTGTGTAAATTTGCTCTTCTACAGGCACGTTATCAGGACATGGTGAGTTATCTAGGTACCAGTGGCTACTGACGAGAGTTGTACTTGCGAAGCCAGTGAAATGTTGCACAGTAAAACTTAATACTATTAAACCCTTAAAAAAATAGATCCAACTTCCATTTTTAAGGCTATAAAACGCCTAAAATAATTTTATGTTAATATTTTACATTAATTTTTCATAATTATATTTCGATTTTATAAAGAAATATTTGAGGTCGACGTGACTTTGATATTTTCACTTTCTTGGAATGTACCAGGTTTCCGCGCCAACTTCAAATATTTCATTATAAAATAAAAATATAATTATGAATAAGTATTGTAAACTATTAACGTAAAGTTATTTTATGGCTTTTAGAGCCCTTAAGATGTGATGTCGGTTCTAGTTTTTAAAGGGGCTTATTTCATACCTTTTAGTAGCCCTTTGAATATAATTACAAATAAATTCCACCCTTGAGCCGTTCATTTTGAAAGTGGGGAAGTCACATTTTTCAATTTTAGCAAAAATTGAAGTATAAGGATATTTAAGATGTCTAAAATAAATTTTTACTATGGTTGCAAAAATAGACTTGGCCCACTTTCAAATTCAACGGCTCATTTATTGAATTATATACCAGTGCCAGGAAAGTAACTTTCCAGTATCTATCTAGTTGGGACTTATTATGCATTGATAACAAAGATAAAACCTTGTTTTGTGTTAGACAGGAAAAAGTCCATAATATTAGATTTTAATCTCTAAAAATATCTAATTTTCTGCTTCGACATTTAATAGAAATCATTTGATCCTTATTTCTGGATTTTTACAATCTATGAAATCTTTAAAATTATGTCCACCATACTGAATTCATAATCTTGAATTTTTAAAATTAAATGTCAGGTTCCTAATCAAAAAGCCCAAAAACTCATTTTACGAACATTTCATTAAAATTTTAAGCATCTTTTCAGTCATATTGGTTCCGTCAGATTGAATCTTTGAAATCTGACTTCATAATGGTAATCAGCGACCCAAAAACCTAAACATAGAATAATCAAAGATGTCTCCTCTATATTGAATTCATAAAAGTTAGTGTGAGATTTTATCCGCCGTTTTGTTATGCCTGGACAAACATAGGAAAAAAGCGGCATACTTCTTCTTGGAAAGTCGGTAAATATGATACAAATACTTGTAGAATTTGTCAGGTCGTGATTAATTCTCACTCCGAGTAGACAGAGATTTGAAGTAATAGAAGTTGACCTTTCTGGGCCATGATCCCTTTCCGAGTACGATAAACGTTGGATATTCATTGTCGAGAATACTGCAAGTAGGTGGGTGGAACTTTTTGCACTCGCAGAGCCGTAGAGGGCACTGCGGAAGTTTGTGCTACAGTATTATTGCAAGAAATTTTTCTTCGTTACGGCATTGCAAGATGTCTGATCAGTGACAAAGGTACCCAATTCATCTCGGGAATAATACAACATCTCACATATTGCAGTTCAGTGAAATAGCTACCCCTGAATCTCCAGCTGCACCTGTAGGTGCAACTCTCATCCTTTATTCAGGTGTCACAGAGGAGTTGCCAGCAGTTCGACGAAGAGGACAGCCACGCAAGGCCAAGGAACCTGCGGCGTGTCATCAGGCTAGCATCTCATCGGGGCGATCGCGGATGTAGCACGCCACTGGCTTTCCATTCAAGTAATCAACAACTAACATAATAAAATTATCACCACTCCCCATTAACACGCCTTTCTAATAAACTTCCAGGCAGCGATAAATAGTATATAAGCCGTAGCTCGTAAGGAAATTATTATTAGTCGAAAGATAGTCTCTTAGCGCAATAAGGAATTTGGTGTATAAAGATTTCTTTTAATAGTGTCACAGTAACAAAATTCAAAAGTTTGACCTTTGGAAACTTGTAACTCAGAATAAGAGGAATAGGAGAGTGAGTGAGACCTCATTCAAAAGTGGCGTTCTCTACGATACCGCCTTAGACTCGTATATAATATGCGGTCTTCATCCTAAGAGGCAATCAAAAGCTTTTCAAGTGTCGTTGTCTCTAAAACCATTAGGATTGCCCCGCTTCTCCCAGACAAGTTTTGGTTTGTCTTATGGAGACCTATGGACGCCCGCTTGGTTATTTAACTGTATATCGCTTATATTAAGTTTTTCTTTACGTCTTTTACACGAAGTAATGTTGCTAACATTACCCAGAAAAAAGCATTTTTACATTTTGCACAAAGTTACAAATTATTTTTTACAAGTTTAAAACTTGACTCCTCTAAAAAGGTTTTTTTCTGCTGTTTTTTACACTTACCTTTATTTGCTTAAAACTAATTTTATGTACGGCAAAAGTTTTTTTTTCTAATCAAATTCAGAACAAGTCTCGTATTCCATCAAATCTAAAGGAAAATTTAGTTAAATTCTATCTAAAACTTTACAAAAACCCTGAAATTAATAAAACTACACAAAAATGGAGGTAACTGATACAAAAGCAACATGAGCTATTGGAACGGAAGACATCTGATGTATAAGAATGCAATTTTATTGGAATTTCTATGCCCTTTAAAAAAGCTATTTTTTCATAATGAATACAAATATGAACAGATCAGTAATTGAATTCCATACAATAAAAATATCTAATGTGTGAAAATTGGAAAAATAATTTTCCATCCGTACTCTTTGTGCGAGAGTTAACTTGTATATAATTACTAACTAAAAGTAAGAAACATCGCAGTTCTCTAACAATTCGTTTTGAAAATCGATGTTGCAAAACTAAAGACTCAATCAATAAGCAATTTGATGCTAAGCAAAAAGGCAAGATAGCAAACACTGATTATGTGTTAGTCATGAGCAAGAATGCAAAAATTCCCACGGCATGTGTGTTTCCGAATGAATTCATAATAAAAAGTTAACTTACTTACCATCTTCAGAAGGATAAACTTCGGAATCTAGGTCTTCGGTAACTTGATCTGTTGGTGAATCACCTACATCACTGTGTATACAAAAATTATTTTCTGTACTTTTAAATAGTATCCAACTTACATATCGATAAATGGCTCTTCGGAAATATACTTTTCATACTGCAATCCTCCTAAGTCCTTAGGAAAGAGCTCCTCATGATACACTATCATATTTTTTATTAGTTCATTCACTTGATTTTGATATTGAACTTGATCTTTGTCTTCTGGAGCAGGCATTAAAGTTGGTCCAAAACATATAGCTAAGTTATAAGCGTCCATCATATTCTCATCAGCATATTCCGACAAGCTGAAATATTTAGTTAAATTAATTTCTACATGAATGATAATTAACGGCCGAAAATATATTCTTATATATTAAACTGCCTAATTACTTACTGATTTAAGAACGCAAACAAGTATCGTATCACAATCACAACCGATCGTGGAAGACTTTGTAGGAATTTCTTAATTCCTATGACAATTTCATGCTTTGATTCCAGCTCTGTGAAATTAATATTTAAGTAGCCTGGTATATTTTGTAAATTCATGTATGTCTTACGAGCTAGTGATACAAAGTGGTCGAAGTATATTATTGGAAATAGTGGTTCTCTCAGTTCTCGTAAATATAATTTAAGAACACCTGCTACAGAATTTATATCCGATGCGTCAGTTGTGTCGGCTAAAGGATCTTCCCCTCGCTCAAATCCCTCGCGGAAATTCGAAATTTCGACTTGTGACCCAGACACTCGAAATATTCCTTGATGATGAAGACCTTTAAGGCAAAAAAGAATTAAACTTGGAATATTTTAATTCTCACTTCCAGTAAAACATCATTACAGTATTACAGTAGTATATATTGTATTACAGTAGTATTATAAGTTTTAGTAATTAGCAAGAAATTAAAAATATAAAAACAAGATCACTTTCGGGTATGCATATTAGCACTATTTTGACTACCATTCTATATATAAATTTTATAATATTACATACCATTTAATCCTGAATGAAACTAAACATATAATCTACCGATTTATAAAAAATTAAATATTTTGTTCTTTGATGTAAAAAAGGGCGCAAGTTTGTGAAGTAGGGGATTATTATTTTTACTTGCATGGCAACTTTTACAACTAAAATTGTTATTATCAACCTTTTTATTTTTTAATCAAGTATACATTTTTTACAAATTCTATTTTAATTACAATTTTGAGATTACGAGTTTCACGCCCTGCTTGGTCCAAATCTAAAGGACATTTTCCTAAACTTATGTAACCATAACATCAATAGATTACTTTGTGTTCACTGATATTTACAAAAGTCAAATATTATGCACTTCCAATACATTGGTAAGCGATCTTCAAAACAAAGAACAAGTTTTCATATCAACTTAACTCAGCAATGCATAACTGCATCTTTTAGCTAAAAACAAATTATTATTACGATCTATGTGGTGCTATAACAACATGTGAGACTGTTTGGTTTATGACATTTACATATCAAGAAACGCTTTAAAATACTCGTACAGTATGAGTTTGAAGTGATTGTTAATATTATTAGTAGGCAGGCCGATTTTTTTTTTATCAGATTATTAAACCTGGTAACCTGTATATATTTTGAAGAACTTCTACATAGACGTACTACCGAATTCCCTTAAAATCAAATATATTTTGAAACTAAGTAATAATTTTTCAACCGATGCAACTACTTTTGATCTTCTGCCAACCATTGCTAAAGTATTCCAGGATTAAGGGGGAACACCACTGTGGGGGAGGTCAAAAAACCCATTTTTGGTTTTTGCATTTTCTTAAAGTATATACTTTCAAGAATATGTCCACAAATTTGTATGTCAAAATTCGTAAAAATGACGAAGTTATAGCCTTTTTAGTAGGTGCAGGTAATGCGGCTGTTCCCGGCTGATCATACCTGTTAGTGTACCTGCTTTGTTCGGAATAATTCCCTTCAATGGCGTTTTTCTCGAAACGAATTTTTCCGAATTCTTGTTAACGAAAATTTGAACACTAATAATCCGATCGTAAAAATTTTTTATTCAAAATTTTCGTAATCGTAGTGGCTAACGTTGAGCGTAGCTTTTTTTTACTTTGAAAACTACTATTTTTACGGCCGCATGAATGAAGAAAATTTTTTTGAAAAATTGAAGTTTTTCTTTAACATGCCGCCATTTTGTGAAAGAGTAATTAAAAAAAACGGCTACGCTTAACGTTAACTATATTTATGCGGATGAAGAAAATATATCATCTTCTTTTTTCAGTCGAACCATACCGGAGGTATCGATACAACCGTTGAGAGAGGAATTTTTTACGGATCAGCACTTTCTGTATACATATCCGTCTTAATTTTAATTATTTTTTTAGCAAAAATTTGCACAATTATACTTCAAGGTATTCCTGATAACATAAGATATGTCCCCTAGTCCTTAAATAGTTTAGTAAGTTATAAAAAAAAATTTTAAAAGAGGGCCTTTTTCAGGACCGTCACAGTGGTGTTCCCCCTTAACAGTAGAACTAAAAAGCCAGTCATTTTTACTTGTAGCCTCTCTTTCAGTTGCATTATTCAGCATATTATCTCTATCCTTGTTTTAAGCAGCTCGGTAGTTCTAGTGTTAAAACACAGCATTACGAAGATTTTGCACGCAGAAAATTAAAATATTAATATCCTAAAACGTTTTTAGCTGAATATTCACACAAATTAGTTGTGAAATTGAATTAAATGAAGTCGTAAGGATTATTAGACCGAAAAATTGGTCTATGGTTAGAAATGTAAAATTTAGAAACATATGAGGAAGTAGTTGAAACTATCACCACCATACCACATAAGTGACATCTACAAAACGTCTAAATTTGCTCATTGCAACCGATTTTACTTCACTATTGTGAAACTAAATTTAATCCGCTGTTTGGAGACTATAGTGGAGTTGTTTTAGTTACTGATCACAGTAAAAGAGAAATTTAATTGCGATTGAATACTAAAAACTGCAAAATTAGAGTCAACAGTTGGACTCCAACCGACTATTTTGCTAAAGCAGCCACTATTTTAGTTCTCATTACGATATACACATTAAATTAAAAGTGAAATAGACTACTAGCAAAATAATGTTAATAGCAAATTTTAAAACAAAAATAGCTCCTAGATATTTATATATATATATATATATATTAAGAATCTCACCATATAGATTTATCACACGAATGCAACTCCGCATAATGAGAGGAATTTCCTCTCCAGTAGCTTCTAAATATTCCTCTAAAGAACCTCCAAATAGCTTGGGTTGTCCGGACATATTCATCCGTCCAATCCTCTTCCTTTTCGGGACTGTTGTTTTAGTAATAGGCGCTGATATAAATGCTGGATCTTTCGCGAGTGCATTTCTTAAAAGTTCTGCTTTTGCATCTAATCTAGCTATTCGTGATGTTCCCAAAATATATTCTCGGATTTTCTGTGAAGAATTTAAAAAAATATATGTATATGCAAGCAATATATTTATAATTTAACGCATTTTACCGAAATATAAAATTCTTCAATTTCTTGTTTGTCAGCTTTGGACTTCCCAGATTCTGGAGGCTTAATTTGCTGAAGAGCTCCATCTCCAAACATTCCACTTGTGTCATAATCTTTTGTGTTTAGATGTTCAAGTAAATTTATTTCAGCCGTTTCCAATGTCTTCCAAATCTCCTCTGATTCTGCTCTGAGATTATTCACTCTTTGTCCAAGAAGCTGAAGTCTTTGTTCCATTTCTTGATGTAAAGCCTTCTGAAGTTCTGGTTCAATAGGGTCGTCACTCTGCTGACCTTGAAATTCCAATCGTTTTGGTATCATAAATGCTCCATGATGTTGCTCCAAAAATTTTTGTTTGTCCGCTCTACTATCCATTGAATGGACAGTGTGCGACAAACTTTCAGCATTCTGCAGAACTGCTCTACATCGTCCTTGGTCCGCAGTTACATGCATCAAAATTGCTCTTGACACCATCGATCCGAAACCTAAGTCCATGCACTGCAATATTTTTTGTTTAATTAACTTTTGCTTTTATGAAGATTTATTAGGGAAATGGTATCCAGAGGAGACCATGTGTTTCATGATGGTTAGTATAATCTTGATTAAAGTTTGACGCAACGTGGGTGCCGATGTGGTTACAGACAAATATCTCAAATTAAAAGCATCTGCGCAAGAACTGTAAGAGGGATATGACCTAGATTTCTGCGGGTGCAATCTTAAGTGATCGTACTTCTTGATTTTAGCACCCTGCCGCACGTTTAATATCACATTCTGCAGTTGTTGAATAAATTACGGCATCTCTCTTTAGAACAATTTATTTGTTACGAGAAATCAAGTGATAATAAAATGAATTACTTCTCGCAATTTAATTTTTTTAAAGAACAACAAACAAAAAATATATATATAAATCACAGTTTTTGATGTCATTCCTGGTAACCAGTACAATCTTAAAAGTATATACTGGATCATATAACTCGTGAAAAATATGAAAAACTCCTTGGTATTTTTAGTATACAGGATACATAGAGACTGACTATAATCCATTTAGTCTAATCGAGCATATTCGGAACGAGACAATGAGAGTTTCGTGAAACTTCCAATATGAAAAACTAATGTGTTAGTTTTTTATATATAAAAAATTATGTTTGTGCTTTTATTATGATCTTATGTTAACTTTTTCCTTTAGTTTACGAATAAAGTTCATGTCATATTTAATACATAATTGTGTAAATCTAGACTCTCATCTACACATAATGCTTAAATAGAACTATATGTTTTACAAATTCCTAACAAAACAATATGGATTAGTTCTTCAAATTCCAAAGCTTACTAAGAAACGAATACATTTAACGGAGCAAATATTTGGTTCTTATAATTTTTAAAGTAAATTTGCTCATTTGTTCAAGCATGTTAACACGAAACCATTCCGTTTTAAATGAACTTTGTGGCATTTTTTCAACCGTACTAGTCCGAAACCGGCAACCCTACTACGTATTTAACTTATACTTACGTCAATTAAATCACTTAAATCTTCTACAAAATATTTGTGAATAGTTGTGTTTGATGCTTCTAAACATAACTGATATTCGTTTTTGGCCTTTAATGCCTTCAGTCTTGCGTCTGTGTATTTATTTTTTCTCTGAAATAAACAATTTGATAAATTGTGCACGTTAACTTGAAAATACTGAGAATTTCACCTTGAGCACTTCCTTCTCAGTCAGTCGGTACTTTTTGCTACGTTCTAATTTCTCCTTTGGAATTGTTTGTTGTAGCTTCATCCGCTGGGCTTCCGCTGTTCGCAGCTTCGCTTCGGCTGCTTTGCACTCAGTCTTAAGTTAAAAAGGAGTTAAGCGCTTTAATAATGATAATTAACATTCTTTTAATGATAAAAACATTTTAAAAAAACACTTTTTGAATATAAAACTTTTTCCAGCGAAGGTTTTTATTTATTTCGAAATATATCAATATTCTGTTGTAGTAGGTTAAGCGTAACCTCCTTATATTAATGACGCTAAAAAATTAGTTCGGAATGTCGTAAATATAATGAAAAGAGATGTGTTGACCCCTTCAAAGAATCTAGAGCAGCTATATTTTCACTTAATACTGAGTATATATATAATCTAGTGGGTATTCTGTGTTTCTGAATTAGAAAAAAAGTATGAGATCTTGATTTCATTGAAAGGTGTGTTGTATGATACTATTTTAATATAGCACGTATAAGTTTAATTTAATTTTTAATGCCTTTTTTGGATAATCCCGGCTCTATGTTTCGAGTGGCTATATGGACATTTTCCCTGAGTTTCTCAATTTATGAATTATTCGCATACAGTTTTGACTTAACTCAACCCTATAGAAAGAAGTTATAAGGATCGCATAATTTCCGGTAGCGATCATCGACCAAATTCGAGATTAAGCACCGGAAAACCATATTGTGAAGCGAGCGAGTGATTTTTCCCACGTGTAATACCATACTTATACCAGTGATACTTATACTTTATACCAGTGCCGTTTTCAAAGGAATGTAGCCAATGGTCTATAAGAATGAGGAAAACTTATGAGGATTCCAAATTATGCAAGAAAAGCATGTTAATGAGAGCATTTTTCGGAGAATTTGCGTATTTGTGTGAAAAAGGGTAAAAAATTCCAGAACTTTGACTTTGATAAAAATTCACAGCTCCTAAGCGAAGAGGAGTAGGAGAGTGAGTAAGCACTCATTTAAAAGCGATTAGTGTTCTCCACGATATAGCACTAGACTCGTACACATGTCATATTTAGGGCCTTTCTGAATCCAAGTTTTTATCTTCGTCCTTATCTTGTTATGAAGACAATGTGACGTCAGGCAATAAGCTTAGCTATTATAAAAGTTTGTAGGAAAGCAAAAAAACCTGTCCAGATTCGTTTACTTTGATTTGTCAACTAACGTCAAAACAGAATCAAGTCACGAAGCAATCCTGTGATCTAATTATTATCCAAAATAAGTAATCTCGATAGCATACGACGGGCTTGTCTTGTACGTCACTTACTGTTATAACGAAACGAAGATAAAGATCTGTTCGAGTTCGAGCATTGTATAATTCGAATCTCAAAACCGAACCTTCGAATCCCTATTCTAACTCGAGTAAACCGAACAGATCGAATATTCGAACCTTGAATAAAATTAGGTTCTTTTCTTGATTGATTCTTATTTTAAATCGTTAATGTGTACGGTAGATTCTTATTACTAGAATCTAGAACAATAGCTTACATGCAACTACAGGTATTGTATTTTATATTTATATATATATTTGCAAAATTCTAACTGAAATTAAGCAGTTTTCAATTATTTTATTATTTATCGATCTGAAAGATGGCACTAAATAAAGATGTAATGATTTGCTTAAAAATGGGGAATCCCCAAGAAATTGACATAATGGTAGTTGTTGTCTTTATCCACAATTAATGGAAAAAATTCTCGCGAGTGCCTTACAGACCTTTTTAAAATGAATTCTAGAAAGATTTGGATTTGGAAAATTTGTACCAAATAAAATTTTGTACTAAATAAAAAATTTTTGTGATTATTCGAATGCTCGAATCACTTAAAATGCTCGAGCTATTCGACCTCTTTTTGAAGCCCTAGTATCAGCTATACAGCATTTATAGTAATAAACGATAAAAAAAACCTTCAAGTGCCGTTACCCCGAAAACCGATAAGATTGCCCCTCTCCTCCCATACAAGTTTCTGTTTGTCTCATCACTGGACGCCCGATGATGCAATTGATTGCATTTATATTTATACAGACTTTGATAAACTGTCGCATTCGGTTATCTTACTCAAATTACGAAAACTTGGATTTCCAATGTTAATCTGGAGGTGGGTCCAATCATATCTGTCTAGAGAACATATCGACCGTATCGAATCTTTTCAGGGCAAGTTCATTAGACTCGCGTTTAATAGGCAGATCATGGGAAGACCCCATGATTTTACCGCCCTATTGTGAGCGCCGTAATCTTATTGGTATGGTTACGCTTGAGCAACGTCGTAATGTTGCCGATATAGTTTTTATTCACCAGCTCTTGAACACGGGTATCGATTCTGCGGAGCTCAGAGGCAGGGTATCCTTTAGAGCTAATGATCGTTGCTTGCGTTGCTTGAGGTTTTACAGGTTAACTTCTCCAGAACTAATCACGGTAAGCATGAGCCCAACAATGCGTGTGCATGGCGGTCAAACGTGTTGGAGAGAACTTCAACTGGAGTGTTTCTAAGGATGTGCTCAAGAGTCGTCTTCACATGGTTCTGTGACTTTTTGTCTGTATGTTATGCATCGGCAATTTTGGATTGTTTTGAGACTTGTTTACCACTAATTTCATTAATTATCTTGCATCATCTGATTGCGAAGATGGGTAACTAGTTCTCGGCTCCATGCTGAGAAGTGCGCCTTCTGGGTTAGAAGGAAACTCATTATTATTATAATAAAATAATACAGTGTTAAATAGGTTTCACCTCCGTATGTAAAGAGGACTACGCTTACTGGAGATAGTTCCTTCAAAAATTCGTTGTGAGACACTCTATTGGGGAAATTGATTGCCATCCTTCCTCACAGACCAATCGATAACTCTGATGGTTTCCTCGTTAAACCAATCTTTAACTTTCTCTGATACTTAGATTGTTGCATTTGCATTTTCGTTCCATTAGAACTGTTTCTAAGAATTGCGATATCACTTGGCGGAATATATTTCTTGTCATGTTTAAGAAAACAACCTCAAGTTTACTTCCATAAAATTTTATTATTAAAACTTACTACTTACGTTTCGTCCTATTATAAAATTTATATCAAATGTAGCTCCCTACCGAACTTTGTTGCGAAGCATAGATCAGTCTAGGCCATCAGGATTTCTTAATAGGACGAATAGGCTCAGAAAACTATTGGCATATATTGACTAATAATATTTGGCATATATATGACTTCATGAAGTTTTTTATTTATACATTGAATTTCCTTCTTCGTATGTATACGAAAATGGCATAAAATTCCTGAACACTTTTAGGGAAAATGCGATTTAACCCTACGAATATAGGTAGATTTCTACCCCACCCAGTGCATACTGCTGTGCAACTTTCGTATCACTTATGTGTAATAAGAAAGGTTACGATTAAATTCGGCATTCGTCATGCAGTTTCAGGCGAATGAATATGCAGTAAGCAGCAGATTTCTTTTGTCCTGATAAAAAAAGACCAAAAAATAAGACATTGCGTGTTGAGAATAAAAAGCATGTTGGAGAAGTGCAGAATTGTAGATCGAGAATGACGAATGTAGTTGGAGGTTAAAAGTAATTTGAAGAGAACTCATTCATGAAGAGTGATAACAAATATAGATTACATATTTACTACGTAAGTGAATTCTGTGTAGATATTTTTCACGTCAAATATTTTTTTACAATTAAATATATATTATACCATAAGTGTCAATACAGAAAAGCATTTCTTATTTACATAAGTAGGTTACTCCTGAATGCCTTACGTGTATGTACCAAAACTAAAACGATGTAGAAAATCTATTTCACTCAGTGCGAAAAATTTTTAAAAATTATTTTTAGGTTCTTAAATGTTACATAATACATGTCGTTGACAATATGTCATGTATTACAGGGGGATGTTACTCCAGAAGGCAGAATTAGGGCA
>QYTT01091402.1:59401-71316 GCA_006980735.1 Dasypogon diadema
AAATCTACCATCATTGAAGTTTGCATTTCTCGGTCCTAATAAATATTTCAGAAAATCAATTTTAACCAACTTTAACTACCATACAAGCACCAGTTTGGCCATCTTCTGCCTGCCTTCATTTATATCACCCAGGGTGCATCTGCAAGGAAGGGTTAAGCTTCGTCCTGGCGTGATATTATGGTGGCGTATAAGCAGGAAAGATCCTGAACCCCTCTACAAGGTGGAGGTTACCATGCGACCATGCGCCGGGACCAATATATCAGAGTTCCTCACAATGCCCTACTGCTGTATGTTAAGATGAAAGAGTACCGCAAAGGGGTGTGGACCTTTCAGCAGGAGGCGCAACCCTCCAAACATATCTTAAATATGGCACGGCGCAGAAAAAATTAAAATGTGCATGGAACTATGTACAAAAGGATCGCTGCTGTCTTCAAAATATAAATGTCGAAACACAAAATATTAATTGTATTAGATATTTATTAATAAAATTCTGAAGTAGATTTCCTGGTTTTGTCAGCAATGTGTGTACACTTTATACTTGCTTAATTTTTAAAAGAAACAAGGAAAGAAGCTATAATTGACTTAGACCAATTATGTTATACCCTAAACGTAGGGAAGAAAAGAAAATAATGCGTTTGTAGTTAATTGCCCGCGGCTACTTATTCTTACATATGCGCAGCTGACCTTCAAATCTGCAGATAGTCCTACTATCCGCAACCTGTCGACGCACCCTTTAGTTTTAATTTGCCATTTTGTGAATATTCCGTTGACCTATAGTAAACCCTGTCCGCTATATTGGACCCACCATTTTGAGTCTCAAAATTAGAGTCCAGATCCGAAATCAGCGACCTCAAAAAACCCATATGAACTTATTTTCATAATGATCGAGAAACTATTGAAAAAGTTAACATTTACGGCCGTCATATTTGATCCACAATGTTGAATTCTTAAGGTTTAAGGTTAAATTCGCAATCATTAGCCCCAAAAACTCATATATCCGTCATTTTGCCAACATTCCATTGACGTTTAGAAAATTTTGTCCACCAAATTGGATCCGCCATTTTGATTTGCAATCAGCGACCTCAAAAACTCATAAATGCAGATTTTCATTTTCAATATTTAGATATTACTAAAGTATTTGCGTGCCGAATTTTATCCATCTACTTCGAAGTGTTTTCGTTTTAGAAGAAAAACATCCATTTTTTATTTGACATAGCTGGAGGTTTCATATGGCAACCCTATGAAGGAGTTGTCCAAATTGGGGTTAAGGGGTTCTTGACATAACTCGCGGACAGAAAGACAGACGGACATCTATTAAACGATTTCTTCTCTTCCCTCATCAATGGCAATGTAGTTTATTTCTATGTAGCATGAATATTTCGATGCGCTACAAACGCATCATACAGCTCAAAGGTATAATGCCCTATACATCTAGGGTATAAAAAGATATCCCGAAGCCATAAAACATCAGAAAATTCAAGTGACTATAGCGAGCTGGCCATCTAATGTATCGTACATTGTCGTTGATTGTGCCTGCATCAAGGATTGTAATGTACATTCATCACTTCCACAAGACGGTCATAGTTTTATATTTTATCTTTGAGGTGAAATTTTCCCGAACAGTATTTTTAAAAGTAATTGAGACATGTTTCTATTGAAAATTAATTACCAGCACATACATCGCTTACTTGAACCCAAACTTCAGATGTATATAAATAAAAATAATAAAATAGAATAAAAACTTTTTGTCCTCCTCTCTCCTCTGTTTAGAAAACAACATTATCAATCATATTCACATTTTATGCGTATACATTTTTGGAATGATTCAAAGTTTTAAAGAGTGGTGTTTTTATATAAACAGCTTTCAAAGAATACTATAATTCTTTAATGTATATAATCATTAATGTATAGTATTATAAATACTATAAAGGAGTTGCAAGAGTTGGACAACAAAGAGATCACACGAAATTAAGAAACCTGACATTTTACGTTAAACGTAATTAAAACGGGCTTCTGCTAGCAGTAAGTTGCAATCTGAGTTCATTTATGGAGAAAAAGGCACAACATCCCTGTCACAATAATGCAGAAAAACAAGTAAAAATCGCAAGCCACAAAAATAATCACCCTTTGTCAAATAAAGTCGCGTTGACTTTTTCGTTAACATAGATCCAAAGCCAGCAGGATTGTGCATATTTTTTTACATGGTTGTTGGTGGTTAACCACAATCAATAAGGAGGGTACGTTACACATCATGGCGCAAAATGTACTCCCCACATGAAACCAGTTAAAAGACCTCGGGCTGATTTCGCTATTAAAGTCCTTAATGGTGACGTAGGAGAACTCACGAGTGCTGTCATTAATCAAACAAAAGCCTGATGAATGAACTTAGAAATTTATCAGCAAGCGTGCCTACACAAGTTTGTTTACTGTGTAAAGGATACAATGACAGGAAAGGCACTCTACAACCTTAGCCTTGCCCTACCACTTTTTTTAATAAACAAAAAGGAAATGGTGTTCCCAACACTATCGCATTCAGTGAGTTGCAACCGGGTTAACGAACTTGAATAATTTCCTTCTTATGTTGTCCAACACAAGGGACAGCATAGCTACTCTCGTTGGGGGAACTTACGTACGTTGTCACTGTTCTTCGCGTGCGCTTTTCGGGCGAAGGAGCTGAATTGATTGAAGATATGAGCATGCAAAAAAATCTCCCCTTTTCCCATAGTAAACTAGTACATACTTTGTTATATATATGTATGTCGGCTTCGGAAAGTCTTATAGAGCTGATTTTTTACCCTAATTGGACCAAAAATCCATCCTATTTTCCATTTGTAAAAACTGATACAAAGAAAGATGCAAAAACGATCATCTGAATCAAAGTTGATTAAATATATACCTTCATATCTCTGCCTTTTTAATTGCCGTTTCCTTTTTAAGCAAATTGACTATAGGTGTTGAATTTGCAAAGTAAAGTTACCTAATGACTCATACGTTCTGCATGCATATATCAAGGTAATCGTCATAAGGCTTATACACACGTAAACTAGTGCCAAATAAATATCATGTTTTTCACTCCTCAAAAAGAAAAAAAGAATTTGTAACGCCCACGCCGAGCGGGCTGAGACGCACGTCAGCAGATTTTCTCCTTTGTCGGCATGAGTTCAACTCCTGTACAGGGCGCGGCGATATATCTGGCTACCAGCGGTTAAGGCACGTTACTGGGGATTAATTGTACTTGCAAAACCACTGGGTTGTTGCGCAGTTCATGCCAAAAATTTATCACATTTATCTGGTTAAAAATTTCCCAACCTTCTCATCCTTAATTCCCCCTCCTGTGCTGTGTACATAATAGGGTTGGTAACTGGGTTCCATATGAACTGAAAGAAAAGGATTTTTGCATCGAATTGTCACGGAAGATGAAAAATGTATATATTATGAGAATCCTAAACGCCAAAACACTTGGGTGAAGCCAGGTGAACGCGGACCATCACATCCAAAGAGAAATATTCACTGTGCCAACGTAATGCTCTGTCTATGGTGGGATCAGAGAGTTGTTGTATATTATGAGTTGCTCGAACGCTCTGAAACTATTAATGTAGAAGTTTACTGACGACAACTGATGCGCTTGAAGCGAGCCATAGAAGAAAAACGACCAGAATGGGTTAATAGGCACAGCAAATTAATTCTTTAACATAACAATGCCAAACCGCATATCGCAAAAGTCATAAAAATATATTTAGATGGACAGGACTAGAAAGTGTTACCCCAGCCACCATAGCTCCTTCAGATTACTATTTATTCCGGACGATGCAGTCTTCATTACTTCATACGAAAGTATCAAAATTTGGCTTGATAACTGGATCAGCTCAAAAGACCAGGATTTCTTCAGACAAGGAATACGTAAATTACCTGAAAGATACGCGAGGGTTGTAGCTGCAGAACGAGCATACTTTTAATAAACTTTTCTTTAATTTTCTAAGCAAGCAAATGTGTTTTATTTTAATAAAAAGGGAGGAGTCATATTCACACACCCAATGAGTAAACTATATTTGTGACGGATTCATATACCATGTGTGGTCGATGCAAATTACAAGCGTAATCCTTTAACTTTTGGTTCTTATGAAACAGTTTTTACATGGTATTACCATTTACATACTCTGTATTGTACCAGTTGCTTTGCAGTTGCGATCGTTTTCGTTGTGTAGACTATATACAAGTAGGTTATTGTATTTATTATTGTAAAGCATAAGTCCCTCGATTCTTGTCAACCGATCTCTAAGTACTGATGTTTGAGGTATTGTCGTTTTTTAGTGTGAGTGATCGCTGACGGTGATCGGCCAGTTTATTGCTTATGGCTAACCCCTGATTTGTTTCTTGCTAATAAAGTGTTCAAGCTGATCGGACGTGTTTTCGTTGATTGCCGCCCAGTTTTATACATGGAACGTATTCCTTTCTTTAGAGGTAGACTTACTGTATTATCCTAGGCTTGAGCGATCCTCGAAAGATCTTATCCGCGCAGACGTAGACTTTCATTAAAGCTAATGGCGTCTGCAATGGCCGATAGAACGTGGGCATACCCGGAAAACATGGCTTATCTACATCGAATGTAGCTCCCACAGGAATGGTCAGTAATCAAATTCGTTTATATTCATTACACGTACATTAAATTTGTGGGAAACAATATCCATGCATGAGTAAATGACTTTATAATTGACGAAATAGTACTTACTCGAAATTAATGTTACGATTTTCCTAGTTTTTTTGCACTTAACATGGCTTTAAAAATAGTAAATATTCAAATCATTTATATATTATAGGTATAGATTCCCATAAAGTGTCTACTTTAAGAAAAATAAAACTAAAAGCCAATCGATCGAACCGTTTTAAAACTAGAACCGACACAGATTTAGTTTGTTACGACTGACTAAATATTCTATAGAATATATAGTGTATATAGCACACTATAGTGTGCAAACATGCAACCGGAGTTCTATATCTAAATCCTGGTAAAAGCGCTGCCATCTACAGTTGACTTACATAACTACGTTCTTTTTAAAGGCTGTACCCACGGTTACTACGAGGTTAGCCAGGCTTTATTTTCACATCTAAATCGTGACGTCACCCTGGATAAATTGAGCTTAAATCTTTGTTAGAGGAAGATATATTGTTTTGCTAGCATTGTAATTGGAAGCGAGTAAAAGAGACTTGATTTTTAATGAATTTTTTGCGTAATTTTTAATGTAACAGAATCCGCGTTTATTTTACATGTTAATTTTGATTTTAGTATTTAAATTTACATTACTTGTTACAAAATCGTCACCATTGAAAAGCTGAGAGAATAAAATATCCAGTGACGTCACAAAATGGCGATTCAAATTAAAGATCTGGCTAACCTTGTAGTCTGTAAACCGTGGGCAGTACCCTTGTGTGGAATAATAGAAATCGTTTTGTGAACGAGCAACACGGTGCGACAAGTTTTCTACCTGAGTCGAATCATCGCTACGTTCAGTAGGCTGTAGAAACTTTTTGAATGCGCGGATCAAAAAACCCTTTCACACTAATATTCTAGACACTTATGCCTTTCAGAAAATGCAAAAAGAAAATCGATTTTTTCAACAAAAAAATTGGGTAAACCTTCCCTTGAAGTGCGAAGGGTGTTTATCTTTTTGTCGAAGGTTAATATTATAGGTTTAAATTTCTAACTCTATTTTGTAGATGATTCTCCTTTTTAAAATTTAAACCGCATGGCTGTACTTTGCAAAACTTTATTTTTAGGCATCGTTAACAATAAAACGGCTCGAGCGAGACTAACTAAAATCTCTCATGTACTTAACACTATAGCCCCTAATCAGTAAGCTAACTAACCGCTAACCAATATACGAATGCACTTGTAGGCATCTCTGTGTGTTAAATACTTGCAAAAGTTATGGTTATAATAACTACAATTTTTCGACGTGTTCTCACTTTCAGCTTTTAAATAACATTTTGTCGATTGTTTCTTTTTAACTATTTGGCGTTTTTTTCTAAATTCGCACTAGAGAAGCCAGAACTAATGCCGAGATAAGCTCAAGAAAAACAGAAATATATTAATAATATCAACTTGTATATGTAAATTGGAGGGCTTTTTTATTTTTTTGTGTGTCTTTCAATTGTTCTAATTTCATTTTTTGAAAAAGTCTGCCTTTGATATATGGGTTCAATAGGAATATAAATCTTTCTTAACTTCTGGATATTTGCCTGATTTCATTGCTTTCATTTTAGTTTACCAAATACATTGTTGACGTACAGTCATTATCAACATTTTTATAATTTTATTAGTAATCCAAGTCGTTTTGCGCTTAGAGAACATTTTTATGGGCTGTCCGAGTTTGAATGTGAGTGACTGTACCTTAAATACACGTATGTGTTACACTTGAGAGCTTCATCTTAGGTTAATTATTATTGCATTTCTTTGTCTTTTACTAAATAACTGTAGGTGATTCTCCTTTTAAAATTCAAACCACATGGCTGTACTTCGTTAAACTTTATTTCTAGGTACCTTGACAATAAAACGGCTCGAGCGAGATTAACTAAAACCTCTCTTGTACTTAGCGCTATAGACCCTAATCAGTAGGCCAACTGACCGTTAACCAATATGCATGCAAATGCCCTGTAGGCAACTCTGCGTATTATTGCAAAAGTTATACTGTAATAACTACATAACAAATAATGCCTTTCGAAAAATGCCTATGCATATGTGTAGAAATGTGAATTTTTTACCAATACGGATGTTAAAATTTTCAATGTAACAGTGGCAGCACTGACTGGAATATCACAGTCAAACTTTATCAGTAAAGTAACGTAAATTATGATGGAAAGATACGTATAGAAATTATTCGAATTTACCATCAAAATTCAATTTAAATTTTGCGCCATTCCTGCTACTGTGCGGTGACAGCCAAGGCAAGTAAAAATGGATCGTTATTCGACACACAACAACACATTGTTATTCTTAAACATTATTTCAGAAATGGTGAAAATTTGACTGCCACGATTCGCAAATTGTGTCCAATCTTAGGTAGGCAAAATGTTCCAAATGTTTGTGTCTCAAGTGGATGGCATGGATCTTGAAGATATGCGGTTCCAACAGGATGATCCCACTTTCCACACATCACGTAAAACAATGGGATTATTGCGCGAGACATTCCCTGGTCGTATAACCTCCCTTTTCAGCGACTAGAATTGGCCGCCTAGATCGTGCGACTCTTTCTCTGTGGTTTTTTGAAGTCAAAAGTTTATGTCAGCAAGTCCACGACCATTCAAGTCTTGAAGGAGGAGATTAGACGCTGAGATCTAGCCGGAGTTATACCAAACCGTGATTGAAAATTTATAGTCAAATGAACGGAGATATACCAGCAAACCTGAGGTGGGCTTTTACAAGTGATGTGTTCCATATATAATTCCTACATGTTTACTTTATAATCCAATCAAAATTTCGATATTAAATCAAAAAACCATATTTGGGATTTAAATTTTCCGCTCTTACTGGGACACCTTTTATATCATCATTACAATCGATCAACCGAAAGCTCAGTTGCAGATGAGTCAACATCTATATGTCATCGATACATCCGCTCAGCGTAAAACATATATCTGTTATAAGCCAGAATGTGATAGGGAATCCGAACCTCTCTAGTCATTCAGGAATTAAAGCCAACTGATCAAGGTTTCCGTCGAATTTTCTCAAATTGGGTTCTAGAGCAGTTAGAAGCCGATCCAGATTTCGGGAAAAAGTTATCTTTTGAAATCAAGTGCAATTCTAGTTTTTTTGGCGGAGGGGAGAATGCATTACGCACCTAGGGGGACTAGCCCCGCCGTGTGCCGGACTCCTCGCGACCCGGGTCTACCGGCTAAACCCACTCCCCCTAAACAATGATCTTTCTATAGCTTACACAATTCCATCACTATTGACACGAATGTTTTATGTTCTCTAACTGCTACGAATTATAAAATTATTTTACCACAAATCATAAATGAGGTTATTTTTTAGAAAATTAATAATGTTTTCTTATTTACATAATAAAAGTCCTTCTTTAGAAGAATTTTTTGCCACACATGAAAATGATTAATTGCAATGATGACCCCGAGAATAATTTATTTATGTTCATGTCATTTTATCAGCGATTCTTTTTCCTAGTAATATGTCATCAACCAAAAAACCTACAAACATATGCTACCAATCTCCCCTTTTCAATGACATATGCTCGGTGGTATCATCATTTGCTCATAAGAGCGGAGTAGAGTTCCTATTTTAAGCAATTTCTTAGTCATAAAACAGAAGCCTTCTTTGAGGAAAATTGGTCTGTCTGGGTTTTTGAAAATAAATGGTAAAAAGTGAAATAAAATTTAGTGCGTATATGCAGTGAAAATTCTCCATTATAGTAATTATTTCTTTGTCTGATATTCTTCTCACCAAAGAATTAATACGAGTTTGGTAGGATAGGGATAGGGTAGGGTGCGGACTTTTATTGGAGAACAATTGATTCAGCTGGGGGACGAAAAAAGCTTCAAAATTAATCAAAGCATCAATCAACGTCTGGAAGTTAATAAAAAATTCCCCCAACGAACTTATCATGGCCAATTGACTGAACTTGACCAGTTTTAGCCGAATCCGAATGTGGAAGTAACATACAACTACTTGGACTAACCCTATAGCACGGCACGATATATCCATGAAAAGTGTAATGACAATTCACGTGTACCGCCGTTGTCCTTTGTAGCCTTCTGTATAAACAAATTGATTTATTGATCTGGGTTTAGCCTTTAGCCAATCCAGGACGGGCAATAGAGACAGAATGCCGTTGTGGTGAACACCAAGCCCAAACTGGAGGTTGTCCACAAGAGGGTGGTGAAACGAAATGTAATTTATTATACTGTCGGGACGGGAACTTCTGTAGTTCTCTTTGTCTAGCGAATCTGGTCGAAATAAGTTTCCAATACTCAAATTTGTTTTATTTTCGTTTAGTTTCGTTTTCATTGAAATCACTATTAAAATATTTACATGAGGTGCCTGTTTGTTCGTATTAGATATCCCTCCTAACTGAAAAAGGAATGAAAATTTATTCGGAATTTTAACACAAACAAATATTGATTATCCTACTTTGAAATTTAATTTTCATATATGTACATATAATGAAAACTGTATATATATATATATAAATATTACATTCAAAGCAAGCTTTTTAAATTTTTTTATATTAATTTTCCTTGGGCTAGAGGTGGTTTAAAATACCTCTCTAGTCATGTGGCATTGTGAAGTATACTGACAATGTTCAATTATTTAAGTCTGAACCAAGAGAACATATCTGTGGCATTATATGTGATATTAATAGAGACTTTGAATAACAATAATTTAACGCTTAACTCCAAGAAATCACAAGCAATCGCCATATTTAAAAGCGACTTAGATACTTCAAGTCTGCCATCTATTACTTTAAAGGGTACAGTGATTCCATTCGAGGATAAGGTAAAAAATCTTTGTATAATTTTTAATAAAACCCTAACTTCAACTTAACTTCAAATTGATGTTTTAACTTCGAAAATTTATGAGATGTTGGGGCAACTGTGGCCAGCGTGCAGGGGTATGTCGGCGGAGATGCGCAAACATAGTAAAAACAACTATTGTCCCAATATTTTACTACTGTAAATTAAATGCCGCATTTAATGCCTGTACTAGATATGTTTATCGCCTACCAAGTCTCCGGCTACTCTAAAAACCTTCCTAAAATGACATTTAATGAACTCCTAAATCTCCGAAAAACGTTATTTATGTACAAAATAATTCTTGGAATTACTCCTGGCTATTTATCGAGTAGGGTTAGATTCCTGACCTGATATCGGCCAGAACATCCTAATTCCACGACACAAATATTCTCAATCTAAATGTTCATGTTTTTTTTTATTTGTAGACACTTTCTTAAGAGAATATAATAAGCTATTGATTCAAAACTAACTTTAAATATGTTGTTCCAGTTGTGTTTTTTTCTTTTGTAACGATGCAATTCTTTCTTCTTCCCTGTTTTTTAATACAGTACTAGTAATTTAATTTCTGTGTATCATGAATATTTCGATGCGTTACAAACGCATCATATAGCTCAAAACTATAATACCCTGCAGCTGGGGTATGATAATAAAATTTGGTGTTAATAAAATTTTATAAAAATATAGTTCGGTATGGGGAAAGTGAACGGACGGGGTTAGAAGTTTTCCATATAAGAGTTTTGAAATAACAGTCAGGTGTAAGATGTTTTTGTTCATTGATCATTTACATGAGCTGAAATTCATATAAATGACGTGACGGGACGAATACGTTTTTTACCTCACTGTTTATTCTGAAACCTTGTTGGATATATAAGACAGTATAGGCTCAAACTAAAGAGAATTTTGTGCACTTTAGTAATATCTGAAAATAAGGGTATGCTGCTTAGGAAATGTTACGAAAAATACCATTATTAGCTGGAAAGGGTTACAACAATTACCAAATTTTTAAGTGTGCAATTCTAGTGATCGTAAACGAAAAGTTGTACAAAGAACCTTTAGGAGTCATTTGAAAGTATATTAAGTCCTTTTTCGAATGGTTTACTGCTTACAAATACAATGTAGATCTGGAGGTGACAATTGAGGGATTTGGGTACAAAGCTTCATGATCAAATTAAAGTACCGTTATCTCTTTCTGTGTTGCAATTTCGACAAAGAAATGGATAGGAATATTACTATACCGCCCATACCTATCTCATATACTGCAAAAGTGACAAAATTTCAACATAACTAGGAACAAAAAGTAAGGATGTTGCGCAGTGTCTGAATACTTTTTTAACCGTGAGTCTGGGTGTTGGGCATGTAAAATTGAGTGCATATTTTTCAAAGTTAATAAAAAAGGAATTATTTGCCTTTAGTGATAACATTTAAGTATATGAGAATAAAGCTTAAAAGAATTATTAAAATATAGGTTAATAGTTTCAAAAACTACGAATTATCGGAATACTTTTTTGAGAAAGTGTAAACAGGCAACTTATTTTTTCTCCCGTATTTATTTAGCCATTAATAAGTTTATTTGTAATAAACTGAAAAATGTAAAATATGATGTGTTTTACTTATTTAAAAGTTTTTACACACACTGTGCAACCAATTGAGTACTGCTGACACATTTGCTATGCAACTAAGAATAAAATTTGTCATTTACATCAAGACAAGAATAATATTGAAGTATGAGAAAAAACCTCAGGTTATTTCTTGACGGATGGTACCACTATTTCACCGATTCCGGATTTCGGGATAAACTTTATGAAGATCCGCGCACCTTTTACAAATTTGTCAACATTAAAAGAAAAGTTGACAATTACCCGGCAACTATGTGTTTAGATGGGCGTTCTAGCAGTGGTACACGTAATATTTGTAAAATGTTTGCCACGTTCTTCGAAGACGCGTTTCGTCCTTTCGACTTCGTACCGACTTGGCTACGACTTCACTGCAGGTCCTGATGGGGTACCTCCAGCGGTAGTCAGGTCTTGCTTCGGATTCTTTTTCGGAAGGCACTTAGTAGCGGGTGTTTTCCGAAACTATGGAAAAACTCCTTCATTGTGCCTATTCATAAAAAAGGCAGCAGTAATGAGATTTGTAATTATAGACCAATAGCCAATTTGTCTTGTATACCCAAGTTGTTGGAATCTATAGTTCATTCTCAATTGTCTCCGCAATGCTCAGCATGATTTTGTGTCGGGCAGATCTACTACCACAAACTTGCTTGAATTTACCTCTAATACAATTACAGGCTCTGGTAGTAATCTACAGACCGACTGTATCTATACGGATTTCGGTAAAGCATTTGATAAATTGTCGCACTCGGTCATTATGCTCAAGTTACATAGGTTGGGGTT